>JAJJMB010001820.1:1337442-1516797 GCA_023531105.1 Papaver atlanticum | reverse complement strand
TTTGCATAGAACTTAAAAGAAAAATTGGTTTTTATTGAGTAGTTGTGAAGTGTTTTGATGGGACATGCTTGGTTTTAATACTTTTGATGTTTCATGCTTCGTGCTTACAATTATTACTTCAAAAATCTATTAGAGGAAAATATTAGAATCACTTTAAAGAAGAATATTGCGTGAATATTGATTAGAGTTTATCAATTAATTGGTCTATGGTGGAATCCAGAGTCTCGGTATTTTCTCATTATTATTGAAACAATTTTAATTAATTTTAAAAAATCCTTCACAAGTTCGAGCAACGAACCTTTTTACCACTACAACTACAAAACACATCAATTAACCTCATGAAACTCCTTTAAAGCTTTCGCACCCTTGAGAACAACCTAATCCTTCTCAGTAATGAGAGCATTATTTTTCGCCTCTAAAGCCTTAATCCTTTCTATGGATTCACGAAAACGACGTCTAAAACCATTACTAACGGATAACGTACTCCTATGATCACGATTAAGAGTTTGGTACTTCGACCTGAGATCCTCCATGGTAAAGGTTCTTAATTTTTCATCAGAAATGTTATTCAAAGAAGCGTTAAGACACTCTAGAAGAATCTCATCATCAACAGGATAATGAATTGCCTCATCAGTCAAGTTGTAAATCTCTGCAAGAACAGGCAATTAAAAGGGATCGAAAAGGAAGCATAAGCAAAAAGGCGAGAGAAATAAAGAATTATGCACCAACCAATTGATCATTCCTCTTGCGAAGCTTAGTGACATCATTTTTATAAGTAGAGACTTCAGCTTCAAGTTTAAGCTTTTCAGCCTCGAGAGAATGAAGTTTTCTTAGAAGGTCTGAAGTGACAGCATGAGACATGCGAGCGTACTGCATTAACAAAGAGTAAGCGAAAAAATCAATAAAAGACGCAGATTCACAATGAAGATTGAAGCGCAAGAAAGAAACTAACCAAAGATCCAAATGCAAATTGGAAGCTTGGGGTCAAGGCAGAGGCAACGCCATGAAGAGAGTCATGACTCAAAGAAGGGGCGTCACATATCTTTACCACCGCCTCACACGTGCGACCCAGTGGGGTATTACCAACACCGCACAAGGTATCAGAAAAGATGCTGGACAGATCGCCCATTGAAGATGAGGAAGCGGAATTATCAGGAGGAAGGAGAGTGTCTTCTTCAGAATGAGAGGGAACTGGGGAAGACGCCTTTCGCTTCTTGAGAGGATTCTGAGAGGCGGACTTAGAGACGGTCTTCTTACTCTTACCCTTAGAAGGAATAACGTCGTTATTAGAACACTCAGCGTCTCCATCTTGCACCCACACGCATAATTAGAGATAAGAAACAGAGGCAACAATATTGTTAAAATTCAGGGTTCGAGTATTTCTTACTTCTTTATCACGCGAATATGACGCATGAGACGCATTTTTATTAGCCTTCCTCTTCTACTTCGCAATCTAAGATTAAAGGAAATAGTGAAGGAAGCGAAGAACAATAGAGGAGAAATAATAGAAAGACAAAGGAAAAAGTAACATACCACATCATGTTCCTCAGGCCATCTAAACTCCTAAGGTTTGTAAGCGGCAAATCTCTCAGGAAGAGGGAGATCAGACCCATCAGCACCTTTGCCAGTAATATAAGGACCCCCCCAAAATGATGGTATACTCCAGCCAACGAGTATCCCTAGCTTTACGAGCGGTGTTATTAGAGGAGTCACGAAAGTCAACATCCCGCATGATCCTCTGGTCTTCTGAAAAAGCATCTTTCCTCATCAAGCGAATTCCCCAGCAAGTTGATTCATTCTTCATGATACCAACTTCATAATGAATAAAGAAATTCTCAACAGTATACTCTGTTGGAATGATTTATTTTTGCGCGTGTTTTGGATTCCTTACATCTTCTGGGTAAAGAGATTCTAACCCGGCAGCACGACGAGCATATTCTACCATAATCCTGATGCAATCACCACTCAACTGGAATCTGTCGCGCGAAAAATTCGTCTGAGAAAGAAGCTCATAAAATAGAGGAATTTGAGGATTATAAAGGGGAATGGGAAGGCCAGCGAGCAGCTGCCTGAGCGAAATAATGATTTTCTGATCATCCCATTGATCAAACGAAAACCATTTAGGTTCGAGAGAAGAAGAAGGTTTTGATTCAGGAGGAACAAATAATGTAAAACCTCTTTGCTCGAATTCATCTTTTAATCTATCGAACTCTTTGACATTCTTCCAACCAGGCTTCAGAACCATTTTTAGAATGGGAATGGAGATGAGAATTTAACTGAGATGATCAAATCAATCAAGATCAGGATGATCAAGCTAATGGAAATAAACGAAGCTTGAAAATAAGAAAAGAACAATTGGAAGAGAATGCGAAGAAAATAAAGATGATGGCAAAGAGTGATCAAGGAATGAAGATGAACAGCAACAACAGACGAAAGTTGCAGAGAAGGAGAGAGAACAAGAGAGAAAGTAAAAAAGAAAGAAGAAAAGACGTGTAGCAGTAGATAAAGGATTTTTATCCTAACTCCCAAGAGATTTCCTTCCATCAGTGCATTAATTAAGAAAAAGCGGATAAGAAGAGGCGGTTATTGAGGACGTGTCAAATAACGAGTGGATGAGATAACACGTGTAGGCGGTAAAGCCGAAGGTACGGAAAAATGTCGGTTGATAAGAATACGAAGAGATGAACTGGTGTGGCAAAATAAATTAGAGTTTTCTCATACCGCACTCTCTACCAAAAGAGCGATATGAGAAGAGGCAAAATGTGGATACAAAATACCGCACACTCGTTTTATGTACGAAGTAACTCCGTAAGTATTAAGCGAACACAACCGCATACGTTATATCCAAGATGACGAACCAGATGACGTAACCAAATCACGAGAAAGGTGTGAAGATCTATGCGACAGTAAAGAAATCGTGCGACAATGATAAACTCTTATGCGACATTAACGCACGTCAGATCCGAAATTAGGGGCTTTATTAGCTGTCCTCCACTATGTAAACTCCTATATAAGGAGCAAAGCGCCTTTGTAAAAGGGAGAGATCTTTTTGGGCGAGCTTAGGAAAGAATTTTAGGAGAGAGAAAGTTATTTGCACCCCAAGTTAGGGTTTCTTCATATCTTTGTACTTGTTTTAAGATTTTAATAATAGTTCTTGAATATTTTGATAAGGTTTCTTAGATTGTTTCATAGATTCTATTAAGGGTGTGGTTGTGAGATTTCTCGCAACTACAAAAACAGTCATTACTAATTTTGCAGAGGTTATTACAAGTGTACTTTTCAAAAAACTCAAAGTTGCCCGGGAATGAAACAAGTGCAACGATCCGAACTAGACTCGGCAATCTTTAACGTTACTTATATAGGAAATCATAGTTGTGTTGAAGGCGCAGAGTTAGTATTACCAGGGCAATGCTCACCAATTAAGCAAGAATCTATCAACCAAGGGAGAAAAAATCAGCAGAAGAGACATTTATAAGCTTCCAAACGTCTAGTTACCGTCAAGTTGTGAAAGAAGAGAAAGATTTTGGCAATCTTAAAGAACTCGATTCTTTTCCTTCTTTCTCTTTCCCATCTTTGAAAGTTGAGAACCGTTTCTTAGAAACTACTAGTACTAATTCTTCTCCTACATATATAAGTACCCCGACAACTGCAGAATCGAATTACAATCTTGAAGGTAGAAGTGGTGACCAGAACATATTCCAAAATACTGCTGATTCTCATGACTCTAAAATTGATGAAATGATCGTTTCATCACCAGAAGCCCATGCAATTTTCGTTGCAAATGATTCTCCCACGACTCTAGACTCATGTTGGGATTGGGATTTCTTAGTAGATTATAGCCCTCCACATTTCCTATGATATTGATCCTCTTCCTGTCTTACTTTTTAATTATGTGCATTATCAGTAGTTTATTAGTTTAACTGCTGATATTTCTTGCGAGTTTGAGCCTAAACATTTAAGATTTGTGGCTGTAGTTACTTCGGAATCTTGTTTATTTCATATCGTTTGTAATTCGTGTTATTATCAATCAAAAGTGTGATTAATTTGTTTTTGAAAACACATATATGTTACAGCCCCAAGTAGGCCTGCTTGATTCCGTGTCCTAAATCTCCATGTTCCTTATCCCATTTCTCCTTGGGAATTTTACTTGAGCAATGACCCCATAGATGGTTAGCATTTTCTGATGAATTTTATCTTGGTCATTTGATTTAATGGCGCTATAGTGAACATTCCATATGTAATTCTTTTGCTTCTGCAACTTAAAGCATTGTATCTCATGGACTGCTTGCGTAGGTTTCCACACAATGTAGTGGGCTTGAATGTATCAAGGATGCCTCTTGATTGCTTTAGTGAAAAACCTACTTCCTTGCTCCTCCACAGCAATTTGGCGCAACACACCTGGATTTGTGTTCCAGCAGTCAACTTGCAGATAAATAGATTATCATTGTCATGAGCTACCAAAACGTCTGACTTCACTATCTTCTGTTGACAGTAATCATACAGTTGAGAATTATTGAAAATAAAACAGTTGTGAATTATTGAAATTCGTCAACGCCCGCTAGCTTAATAGTCTTTGGACTCTTCACACCCTCACAATAAAAAGAGGTACTCTTAACTTGTAAGTTAACATAGATTTCTTGTTTCACCACCCCACCACCGCCACTCCGGCCGCTGTCACCACCATGTATGAATGCGATTTGTTATTTATGCTTAGACCAATCGAATTCTGTTGCTAGGAAACGGATGTGCAAATAATTAACTATCTCATCGAACATTTTAACTAGGGTTATAACGAAAAGCATATTCATCACGATTTTTTTTTCTTTCTAAAGTTGTGATTGATGTTTTTTTCTTTGACTGATCAGTCAAGATTATAAAGTGTCTAACTAGACAGCTTAACCTAATTTGTAGTTAAGCACTATCAATGTTGGAGGATGAGAGTGGTTGGGGGTGCAAGTTGAAAGTCTTATTCACCTTTAGATTAAGTGGATTTATGGTTCACTTATCTCTATATCTAGGGTTTTAGATTAGTGGATCATATTGTCGGGGTGTGTAAACATACCGTTGACTAGGGAGGAGGTGCATAGCACTTGCGCTCACAAAACCGAGTTTTACAAGTTCACTCGTTTGCATTGGTCTTAGGCATGTTTATTTTTTCCAGACTCGTCTTCATCTTATTCGCTTGGATCTGACTGAAATTATCTGACACATCTGGATATGACTCGATATGTTTGTTTTTTGAATCAGATCTGACTCATCTGACTCAAAAATATGAGTCATTAGCTTGTTCCCATGAGTCAGTGGTATTTTATTACCTAACTCAAACGGGTTCGAGTCAGGGGTTAGATCTGACTCAGATCGCAAGTCAAATCTGACTAAAAAAAAAAAAACATGCTCTTACTCCTATTTGATCCATATTATTTATTTATTTTAACCGAAGGACCCGTTACATTTGGACTGAAAATTCTATTTTTACTTTTTTTTTTCTTTCTTTTGATGCAAAGAAAATTTCATTTTATTTCATACGAGGTCTAATATCTTACAAAAACGAATGTGCCAGTTTATTTTTACTTTGGGATTGCTAATAGCATGTGCCAGTTTACTTTGGGATATATCAAACGAAAAACTTGAACCACACTTAGTGCTTGAACGTGATTTGGTTAGATTTTGAATCAACTAGATAAACGACAACTTTGAAGTTTGGGCACCATAAATCTTGCAACTTGCCATAAAAAGAGTGGAAAAACGAATTCCGTACCGTACTTTATTTTTTTCTATATGTTGAATCAACAGCACATTGACAAACCGAATAACTTGAGATTCACAATAAGTAACAACGTCTCAACAAAAGATGTTATTTCAAATAATAAACACATGAATGGTGGTAGTCTAAAAGATGCACTGGCTTCCACCACTTTCCTTTCCTCAGGTGAGGTACTGTTTTTGCAGTTTCTGAAGCACAAGTGGGAATTGTCTATCCTCTGTCAGGGACCAGGGTGGTAACCCTATGTGCTTAGGCAAACAGGGAGGCAAACTTCTCTCTTTTCTTAATTGTAAGGACAGACAGATTCCCTTTAGTACTTGCCCATAAAAGGAAAATTTCAAACGATTCTACAATTTGCATTGGGAAGTAAACGAGTTCCAAAATATTACTGGAATCCCGAAATGTTACTCACCCTAGCTATTGACCTTCTTTCAGAAAGCCCTTAGTTCGCCAACTGATTCCTATTGACCTTCTATTTAAGTAATCTATGTCCATTTTGCCAGTTACCTTCAATAGAGAAGTTTGCTAAGGCCATATCTTCTGCCCATTTAGTTGTCTCAAATACCGTTATTGCTTCTGTCTGTGAAGTAATTTCCTCCCAATGCTCATTGGAAACCTGTTGCACTACCTAAGTTCACAGAAAAACCAGCAGCCATAGAGTTAGATATCCAAGACGCATCTACAATAGGCTTTAAAATGTCATCCCTAGTGCTAATCTAATGCCTAGGCGCAGTAATGAGTTAATCAGGTAAAATATTAGCACATACATCCATGTTGAAAGAGTAATGTCAAATGGGTAGGCTCACATGGTAACATACTGACATATCACCATAAACGTAAACATATCAAGTTCCAAAGGTGAAAGGAAAGACTAAGTGCAGATTTGGAATATTAGGGCTAAATTTGGGATCGTCAAACAATGAAAGAACTCTATAAATGGACAACCCTCTTCAAACCCTTTTCCTCTTTCTCTCTAGATCTTTATGTTTGAGTCAGTTGAAACACATCACAAACTGAAAGAAACCCTACCAATTTCTCAAAATTTTCACTTTATTAAGAATCTTCTTTGTCGAGTCCTAAATCTATTTAAGATCCTCATCATCACTAACCCACTTCTCTTATTCTCTTTTTATACTAATCGATTGAGTACTAATTGATTGAGTAGTCGCATTAAAACGGAGTACCATAAAAGCATTAGTTACTTGGATCAAAAGCCATTTATACTCAATCAATTAACCCAAGCTAAAGAGCTACTAAAACAATTAGGATCCGATCTTGATGCAGCTACTTCTACTAGCGCACACTTATTAGTACCTATAATCTTATCCTCCTTTGAAAATTCCCAACCCATGTTGAGAGGGATCCAGACTACAGGATCGACCGAGTCTCCATGTTGGGTTTACAGAAGTCCTAGAAGCAATTGCAACTCCAGTCTCAGTGGGAACTCCGACAATAAGAGGTATATATATGTGGATCTCATATGTTTGTGCACATAAGGTATATAATAAAGTTCATGAAGATATCTTTATTGTGAGTATCATCTTATAAGTACATCTTTTTCCTATAATTGAAGGAAAACTGTACATAGATGGACGGAACAAGTACGTGCTTGCGAACAGACAGGGTTCACACGCCCCATAGAAGATGGATATAGTTGGAGGCAATATGGAAAGAAAGACATTGTTGGAGCCAAACATCCAAGGTGAGCAAGAAAATAGATTCTAAATTTTATTATTAGGACATGAATATAAGATTAAGGGAGGTTTAATTATTTTAGTCTCTAATTAGATGCATGTTATATATTTTTCTAGAGGTTATTCCCAATGTGCTCATAAAAATGCTCAAGACTGTTTGGCTATGAAACAAGTTCAACGAACCAACGAAAACTCATCGATCTTTAATGTCATGTATCGTGGAAAACATACTTGTAATCAAGCTTCATATTTACTTACATTACTATCAGGATAATCAGGAAATAGACCTGATAAACAAAATGACTGAAAAACTCACAAGAAACAACTATCAACTTTCAACCAGGTTGTCATGTTCAAATAGTGTGGGTACAAAATAACGCACACTCATCTAGTATGCGAAGTAACTCCATTAGTAGCAAGCGAATACGAACGCGTACGACATATCCAGGATGACGAACCAGATGACGTCACCTAAATCACGAGTAACGTGTGAAGAACCATGCGGCAATGAAGAAACCGTGCGTCAATGATAAAGTATACGCGACATTGACGCACGTCAAATCCGAAATTAGGGGCTTTATTAGCTGTCTTCCACTATTTAAACTCATATATAAGGGGTCAAGCGTCTTTGTAAAGGGAGAGATCTTTTCGGGGGTGAGCTGAGAGAAGAATTCTAGGAGAGAGAAAGTTATTTTCTCCACAAGTTAGGTTTTCTTCATATCTTTGTACTTGTTTTAAGATTTTAATAATAGTTCTTGAATATTTTGATAAGGTTTCTTAGATTGTTTCATAGATTCTATTAAGGGTCTGGTTGTGAGATTTCTCGCAACTACATTTTGGCGCTAGAAAACAGCTCGGAATGATATACCCTGTTGGTGAATTTCTTGAAAAGCAAGCTTAAAATTATTCATAGTTTATCATCGCTTTATTAACAACCTTTGAAAGTTTTAGAAGTTTAGATCTAAAAAATTCAACCAAAAGTTTTAATCTCAGAAAAACAATTTTCCTTGGTAAGATTTTCAGTTCTTTAAAGAGTACTTTTTCCTTTGTCAAGAAAAAATATTGTTACAAGACGGAACAGATGGTAAGGCAAGAATCTACAACAGAATAAGTGATAGCAACTAGGAGGAGCAGAAGAATCGCAGGACGAAGAAGAAGTGAAATTGCTGAATCGTCAAGGATGGGAGAGAGGAACAATAGAGGAAAGCAATTCCAAACTCAGATCCAACGCGAACCGAAGGAAAATAACACAATCAACTATGATACGGTAAGTGTTCATACTGCGAATACAGATTCAACGGAAGAAGACGAACAAAGAACTGGAGATGGAGGACCAATAGTAGAAAACGAAGATAATATGACAATCGAGGAGCTCCGACAAAGGCTGGTCGCAAAAAGGAGGAGAGAAGAAGAAGCACGCGCGAATTTGACGGGGCAGAATGATGAGCTAAGAGAAGAAAATATCAGAATACAAGAGCAGAGGTCACGAAGTACAACACGTGCAAGCTCAAGGTCAAGAACAAGCAGGAGCACGTCAAGGCGTAGTCGATCTATCCGCAGAGATGCTAGACAAGAGCAACTCTTAGATAACAACATGGTTGAAAATTTTCAAGTAGGCGATAATATACAGGAGCAGCGTGGTGGTAATCGTATAGAACAACAACCAACTGATTGATACGTACAACAAGGTGAAAACTATCGCATGCAAGAAGATCGCAGAGGCAATCGACATGAACAACAAGGCGAACGTTATCGCACGCATCATGATCAGGATGATGAAACAGACGAGGAGCAAGGAAGGATGACACTACATGGTAGAGAAATACTGCGAAATCAAAGAGAGCATGCAGAAGAAGGGGAGAGGAACTTCGATGCACGAATCCGTGAAAGACATGCAAGGGATATGCGAAGGAGAAGAAGAGAAGAGGCGGAAGAACGAGAACTACATGAGGCGATGCGTCAAAACGCGCATGATAACAGAATAAGGCAAGCAAGGTTCAAAAGACCCATGCAACAAGACACAGACCAAACCATGAACGCAGAAATCCTAAGAGAATTAGCAGAAGTAAGAGCGATGATGACCGCACGAAGAGATGGAGGTAGGCGACAATTAGATGAAGCAATTGAAGAAGCTGGAAAAACACCATTCACAAGACAGATACAAAGGGAAGGAGTACCAACCAAATGCAATTTACCCATATTTTCTAATATATTTGATGGAACCACATGTGCAGTGCAGTGTATAAAGTCGTATAGCATATCTCTGTTACAATGGGAAGATAATGATGCGGTCTTATGCAAGTATTTTCCAGCCAGTCTAACTGGAGAAGCTTTACAATGGTTTGAGAGATTTCCTATGGGAACAATAACATCATCCAATCATCTACAAAGCATATTCTTAGGAGCATACATCGATAACAACATGTTACGACCAGGCATATAAAAGGTGTTTAGCTTGCGAAGAAGGACTAATGAAGACCTGCGTAACTTAACCACGCATTAGAGGACCATGTGCAGCGAAATGGCTGGAAGAGTAGATGAGAGGAATCTCATACTATCTTTTATTAACGCACTTTTTACTACAAACCTGTTGTATACGCAGATATTCAGGAACAAAGATACCATATCAATGAAAGAGTTGCGTGAGTACCAAGAAGAGTACATCACACTCGAAGAAAAGCAAAGAGAAATAGATTCGTATCCAGTTGCGGTCACAAGCGCAAAACAAGGAAACGCAAGCCTACTTCCAAAGATGACAAATGCAGTTGCAAGCACATCCCAAGGAAGTCAAGAAAATATGGTGATGGAAGATAAGCAAAAGCAAGTAGCTATGAGCAGTTTAGATCAAGAAATGTATGAAAGAGAATATCGAGCAAGACAACATAACAATAAGATTCGAAGGATAGATAACCAGGCGGAAGGATATGGGGGGCAAAAGCGATACTATAATCAAGGTCCAAGAGGAAATAGAATAGTCTGGGAAGAAATAAAAATGTCGCGTCTAAATACCGTAGTAGACAAAATCTGGGAAGCGGTAATCTTAATGGAAGACATACCAGAACCACCAAATATGGGTCATGAGCCACCACCAGGAAGAAGAAGTAGAGAGTTTTGCGCTTATCATCGCTTCCACGGTCACTCCACAAGCAACTGTCGAAATGTGCAGAAAATTATACTAAGAATGATTGATCAAGGAAAATTAAACCACTTTCCTTGATACCGCACACTCATCTAGTATACGAAGTAACTCCATTGGTAGCAAGCGAATACGAACGCGTACGACATATCCAGGATGATGAACCAGATGACGTCACCTAAATCACGAGTAAAGTATGAAGAACCATGCGGCAATGAAGAAACTGTGCGTCAATGATAAAGTCTACGCGACATTGACGCACGTCAGATCCGAAATTAGGGGCTTTATTAGCTGTCTTCCAATATTTAAACTCCTATATAAAGGGCCGAGCGCCTTTGTAAAGGGAGAGATCTTTTTGGAGGATGAGCTGAGAGAAGAATTTTAGGAGAGAGAAAGTTATTTGCTCCCCAAATGAGGATTTCTTCATATCTTTGTACTTGTTCTAGGATTTTAATAAGAGTTCTTGAGTATTTCAATATGGTTTCTTAGATTGTTTCATAGATTCTACTAAGGGTGTGGTTGTGAGATTTCTCTCAACTACAAATAGAGAATTCTGGTACGACTCAAAAAGTACTAAGATCACCTTCATTCTCATTTCCTACTGTTTCAACACCCATTCCATGCATTGAGAGAAAGAGTAACAACAACATTTTCACCTCGATGACCTCTGATCATCACTTCATGAGTTATCCTTTTTCATCTCCATATTTATCTCCGTCAACTTCAAAATCCAATTCCTTTTCTCCTTACAGAATGCAGGACTAGCAAACCTCAGATTATGATCTTTGTGAATTCCCTTCAACAGTAACTTCGGCATTCAATTCTACAGATTTTTGTTTTGGTTTGGGTTTTCTAGATGGCTTGTGATTCTGATTTACAATTTTTTTTTTTTATTAATTTACTGTTTGATGTTTAACTTGACAACTTAGCCTAAATAGTAGTGAGACACTATCAATGCTCACGGATTTACTAATTGGGAGTTTGGAAGTCATGTAATATATCAAACCTTAATTAATTTGTACCTGTTTATCCCTACGGGGCACAAGAATGGACTACGAAAGGGCCATTCCTAGAGCTGCATAAGAACCGACCCATCAAACCCGAATCGAAAATAGGTAGGGCGATTTTGGTTTTAAATTGTAAGACCGAGGTACTAGCGGGTTGATAGGTGGTTTTAGATGAACCCAAACCGACCGACCCATGTGCAGCTCTAGCCATTCGATAAGTTTTTAAAACGTAAAGCTAAATGATGTTGAAATTGTAAGAAAATTACGCTAAATGAAGAGGGCCGATCAAATGTCGCCAAATGATGTGCAAAATTTAGGCCACCGGCAATGGTTTCGTTAGTTAGATTCTGCATCAACCATAGAAATGACAATGGTTAGATTCTGCGTCAACCAGAGAAATGGCAACTTGTAGGTTGGGCATCTGAAACATTCGAGCTACCGTACCATAATAAGAGAGAACACGATTTCCGGGCCGTTCTTTATTCACTCTTTGTATATGTTGTTGCATCAGCAACACATTGACAAAGCGAATAACTTGAGATTCATAGTATGTAACATGTCAACAAAAATGTTGTTTCAAATGATAAACAAATGATTGGTGGTAGTTTAAAATGAAACACTTTCCTTTCGGTTGCCCTTTCCTCGGGGTGGAGGTAGTACTGTTTCGCAGTTTCGGGAAGCACAAGTTGGGAATTGTCTATCCTCCTCTATTAAGCTTCTTTATTTATGTTCTTACGCAAAATAGGGTGGCTAACTATGTCTTCTGCCAGTTTGCATTAGTATTTTCCCTAATTACTACTAAAACCTATTTCTAATATTAAATTAGCATTGCTTAGTCATGGTACTTTGTATTACTAACTTTGTCCTTAATCTCTCTTTTCATATTTATTGGAATAGATTCCCTTTAGTACTTATCCATATAAGGAAAATTTCAAACGATCCTGCAATTTGCAGAAGATATTTGTCTGCATTTTTTTGTCATAACTTTGATATAGACCTTTAAACTTATTTCTTTTTTCCTCTCTAGGGAATCCTCAACTCTTATTTTTGGTTGGACGACCAGTAAAATAATCGGATGAAACAAAAGTAAATCCAGGAGCACCAGTTGATTTTTTTTGGTTGATCACATTGGGAGAAAGAAAATATTGGCAACAGTTGTGCCCACCCACCACCACTCAACCCCTAACATCCAATAGATTTGGTTTCAATTTCTTTCAGGAATTTTATTCGTCCTACCATTCCGAGTTGAAATAGAGATACTTGGATGGTATAACATTATTCAAATACTACTTGATATTGGTTCTATGAATCAAGCCGCTTGAATTGAGATGACAGAATCACTTTGTCCCAAAATGACATTAATACTATCAAGTTGATTCATGATTACAAATTTTTATGATAGATATATACAAATTAAGTAAAATATCAGCATTCCATGTTTAAAGGTAATGTCAAGTTGGGTAGGCTCACATGGTGACAGTTCACCGTAAACGTAAGCACTCCATGACGATCACAATTCCCACCCTCCTCCTCCCCTGAGATTAATCCTACTCTCTACTCGGAACTTTGGATAACCAAAGTAACGCGGATTAAGATACTTTCAACTAAAGTTGCAAAAAGATACTTTCAACTAAAATGACATGTAAGGACACAAAACTCCAAATGCTAAAGAAAAAACCAAGGGCAGATTTGGAATATTAGGGATAAATTTGGTATGGTCAAAGAACTCTATAAATGCACAACCATCTTCAACCCCTTCAAACTCATCACTCGCATTCTCTCTAGATCTTCTTGTTTGAGTCAGTTGAAACACATATCACCAACTAGTTTCACTAAACTGGAGAATAATACAAGAAGCATGAGTTATTTGGATCAAAAGCCATTGATACTCAATGAGCTAACCCAAGCTATAAAGCTACTAAAACAGTTAGAATCCCAATTAGAGTCCGATCTTGATGCTGCTACTTCTACAAATGGGCACCTGTTAGTACCTATAATCTTATCAACCTTTGAAAAATCTCTTTCCATGTTGAGTGGGATCAAGCCAGAAACCGTCGGTGACCCTCAGACGACCGGATCGACCGAGTCTCCATGTTCGGTTAATGGAACTCGAAGTCCTAGAAGCGATTGTGACTACGATCTCAGTGGGAATTCCTACAAAAAGAGGTATATACATATATATATACATGGATCTCTTATGTTTGAGATGGCATCTAATAAAATTCGTGAAAGATATATATCTATATACTGTGAGTATTATCTTATAAGTGTTCTTTCTTGTGATTATAGGAAGACGGTACCAAGATGGACGGAGCAAGTACGAGTTTGCGAACAGACAGGGCTGGAAGGACCCATAGAAGATGGATATACTTGGAGGAAATATGGACAAAAAGACATTCTTGGAACCAGACATCCAAGGTGAGCAAGAAAATAAATTCTAAACTTGATTATTAGTACATAAATGAAAGATGAAGAAAGTTGCCAATTTACCAAGGTCTAATGACATTAGTCTCTAATTTTTATTTCTCCAGATGTTATTACAAATGTGCTTATAAGAATGCTCAAGACTGTTTAGCCATGAAACAAGTTCAACGATCCGACGAAGACACATCGATCTTTAATGTCACCTACCGTGGAAAACATACTTGTACTGAAGCTGAACATTTACTACCATGGAAATCAGAAAACTCACCTGATCAAAAGAATGAAAACCGACTGAAAAAGTCACAAGGAACAATTATCAATTTTCAAACAGGTTGTCATGGTAAAACAGAGGATTTCAATACGACTCAAGCAGTTCTAAGATCACCATCATTCTCATTTCCTTCGTCTTCAATACCCATTCCATGTATAGAGAAAAAAAGTCACAACAACAACGACAACAACATTTTGTCTTCCATGACACCTGATAATCACTTCATGAGTAGTCCTTTTTCATCTCCTCCAACTTCAGAATCCAATTCCTTTTCTCCTTACAGAGTGCAGGACTTGCAAACTTTAGATTTTGATCCTTTTGGATTCACTTCAACAGTAACTTCGGCATTCGATTCTACAGATTTGTATTTCGAGTTGGGTTTTATCGATGGCTTGTAATTCTTTTTTGAAGCAGTTGTCACTATTTGATGTATAGTCCTCATTAATTTTGTACAATTAGATAAGGTACGGATTTATCTGCTAATTATGGAGACAATCACATTTCGATGTAATCCAATCCGGTAATATGTCTAAGACTAAGATTAAAATTCCAAGACACCATGGTCACACAAGGTTTGCCTCACAGAGTCACGGATAAATTGACATGCAACTTAAAAAGCCACTTAAAACACAGCAGTTCTAGATCGACTGAAGTATGCATTTGGTTTTGTCCCGAAGCAGTAATAGAGATGGTGGGACCTGCCACCACTGGAGTTTAGCAGGGGCCCTGTTATTACAGCCGGGTGTAAATTGAAGTGTAAAACTTCGGTGAACATGAGCAGCCAAGTCTATGACTCAAAATCCATTATGCAACACAAAATTTCACTTATAAACAGAAGTTTACCACCTTGATAAAAAATCTGCTTCATGAACCAATATGCATTTTGTACCCGAAAATTTATCTTTTGGCATGAAATCTGTTATATTGCGGCCGAAAAATCAACAACATGAACTAAATATTTTCAATGATGTTAAATACGCCATTATAACCCAAATTTTGTTAAGTGCTCCATAATCTGAGTTGTTATGCCCATTATATCATTGTTTTCAATTTCAGCTCATATGCTCAGAGCCTCAGCTCAACATGCTTATTTATTCTTGCTCTCTCTTTCTTAACTTTTTATGAAGGTTTAATGTTCTGGAAAACCACCCAAGGGAGCCGTGGCCCACCCAATGTGGTCTCTCTGTTAAGGTTCAAGGATGATTGCGAGATATCGCTTTGGTGAATTTTTGGTTTCGGTTACTAGGAAGCACCAACAAACATCGAGTAAACCTATGTTGGAGACTATTCTCCCGCGTAAACGTCTCTTTTGGTTATTAGGGTTGATATTCATTATTTTTTTTAGTCGACGAATTGGAATTTTGTTAGTGTAAATAGATGAATAATGGCAGAAATGCTTCCCTTGGCCTTTCCTACACCTGTGGAGGTACTGTTTAGAATGGACCAAGTGGGAAACTGACCATCACGGTGGCCAAATTTTAATTATATTTTCAAATATTTATATTTTTATTATGATAAGATTACTACCGAAAGATTTAGATATAACTAAACAAAACAGGCTGGCGTACTTTGTTTTTCTTACAGGGTTCGCACTACGCACTTATTCTTCCAAGTCCAACTCCAAAAATTAACTAATCAATTTTCATACCAAACAAATAAACTCTATTCCTAATCTATGACATCAGAGAAAAAAAAAATCTACTGCCAATCTATGATAGATTGCCAAAATCTGTTTCCAATCTATGAATACATAAAAAAAAGGAAATCTATTGCCAATCTATGATAAATGTTTCACACATCCCAACTCCAAATAGTCCTTCTTTAGTACCTTTTTTTTTCTTTTTAAGAAACATAAAAATTTATTAAAACCAAAACAAGAGTTCTAATACAAAGAGCTTACAAGACTAAATACCCAGGGACTTCTGAAAAGACAAAGAAACTAGCTCACAAAGTGAACAAATGAGCCAGAAACTAAGCATACCCAGGGACTTCCACAGACTGAAAAGCAAACTAAGCCTAAACAACAGTGAACATACATTCAAAACAAACTAATTTCCTAATTGCACATCAGCTCGATCCTATAAGAGAAGGTGATTGATAATTTTTGGTGGTTCAGACACCCAAGAGCTATTACAGTGGTGGATTCTAGCATGCTTAGCCAGGGCATCTGTAACTTTATTACCTCTTCTAGGATAAAACTGAACTCTAACTTCATACAACTTTTTAATTATACTGATACACTCCAGCAACAACGATTTATCCTCCCATTTAACACATTCCATTTGACCTGAACTTAAAGCTTCCATGATATTTTTATTATCCCCCTCTATGATAACTTTGCTAATATTCTTGCTAGAAATCCAGTTAGTAGCCTGCAAGACAGCAAGAGCTTCAGCTTGGTCTACATCTCTAGCCCTCATTGTGAAGGACACGGCTTCCAGAAAAGGTCCTGTGTGATTACGAAGCACAAAAGACACACCAGCAATATTAGTATTTGGAAGCAAAGAAGCATTAACATTAAGCTTAAACCAGTTAAAAGGAGGAGCACTCTAATGCCTAATGTTAGACCCTCTATACTCTTGATGAATCCTATTAACACTATAGTTTATGCAAATATTATTCTGATGACAAAATTTAAAGATTTGCTGAATTATATTTCTAAGATGTTGTTGTTTTCCTTCAAACACTCTCAGACATCTACATTTCCATATGTGCCACATGGTAACAACGGCTAAATGAAT
The DNA here is from genome assembly GCA_023531105.1 of Papaver atlanticum. Classification (NCBI taxonomy): domain Eukaryota; kingdom Viridiplantae; phylum Streptophyta; class Magnoliopsida; order Ranunculales; family Papaveraceae; genus Papaver; species Papaver atlanticum. Next base: position 1,499,760 of record JAJJMB010001820.1, on the reverse strand, counting down.
CAAATCTTTCCTCTCACTGCAAACTAGATGATCATTAGCTACCAAAGAAAGTATCCAATCTTGAAGGTTTGAAGAAGTATAAATGTCTTGAAGTATAAAACTAGAAACTCCAAACCAGACTGAACGAGCAAATGGGCAATGAATAAACAAGTGATCTACATATTCCAAACCATTATCACACATCAAACAAGAAGGATTAGTAACTCTAGCAAGTCTCTGAAATCTTGCAGCCACGGGTAAGATATCTCTTGTGATTTTCCAAATAATATCTGATATTTGAAGGGAATATTTAAATGCCATATAAGAAGCCACATTTGTTCTTGCTGCCGAGAAACCAACTGATGAGAATGATGTATGTGAATTGCATTATAAGTAGAACTAACTGGAAAACTCCTAGGTTTAGTAGGAGACCATCTTAAAATATCCACAGCTAGTTGAGAAGGAATTCTAATGTCCATAATTTGAGAAATCTGAGTATTATTAAAGTGTTGTTGTAGAACATCTTGTTTCCAAGACCTACTCTGGTGATCTATAAGGTCAGCAACTTTCAAATTAGGAGAATGCATCGATAACTCTATAGAAGAATTGGCTTGATGAGAACCATTCCCAAACCAGTGACCATTACAAACTTCGATTTTAAAGCCATCACCAACTTCCCAACAATGAAACTTTTTAATCCAAATAAGACCTTGCTGAATACCTTGCCATATCCATGTACCCTTCTTTCTTATCTTTCCATATAGTGGATCTATGTTACGAAAATATTTGGCTTCTAATAACTGAACCCATTTTGCTTCTTTTTCATGGATCATCCTCCAGGCTAGCTTTGTTAAAAGAGCTTCATTGAAATACTTGAGATTTTTAAAACCTTGTCCTCCCAATCTCTTCGTCTTGTTCAATTTTGTCCAGTCAATAATTCTGTAACCTTGAGAACTAGATTTATTCCACGAATAGTTTCTTTGGTGAGCTTCCAGTTTTCTAATCGATTTATCCTTAATTTTTAAACACCCCAGCTGGAAATTAGCCATAGTACCTACAACAGCTTGAATTTGAGTGCTCCTACCAGCTTGGTTAATCAGTTTTCCTTGCCAAGATTGTAACCTAGAGTACCTCTTGTCTGCTGTCTCATCAAAACATACACATTTATTTCTTCCGATGAATAAATTTATACCTAAATATTTTTCATGAAAAGGCATACATTTCATCTTGACCAAAGAAATAAGAGAGTTCTTAGCTGACTCACACAAATGTTTGCTGAAGTGAATACAAGATTTTTGAAGATTCACCATCTGACCAGAAACAGCACAAAACTCATTGACAATCACTACACCAAAACCCCAATTTTGTAACATTTATTTTTGTTGTTAATAATTTAAGCAACACTTATGTACGTTGCCCACACGACGTCACAAATTCTGGGTAACGTATATAAACGTTGTTTAAATTAATTAAAGCAACGTTTCTTATGTTGCTTTATCCGTTGCTTTAGTTAGAATTAATGCAACGTATAAAATAATTTAAGCAACATATATATACGTTGCAAAATAGGTTATCAGAATTAAAAAAAAAAATTATATAACAAAATCTGTATTGGTATTTTCCAAATTCTAGTATTACAAACGATATATAACCCCGACCTGATAAGACAATCACTCAACCTTGCAACACTAACACATAATGAATTTAATTCGAATACACGATCATGAAATTCTATACCGAAGTATAAGAAATTGCTATAAAGCTAATATTACTATAGGTTGTTTCTCCAAATATCTTTGTCCTAGATTTAATGATTAGATCGACAAGAAAATAGAGGGAGTGTGTGACTTTCTCAAGTTTCAAACATAGATGGTACAAGGTACCTCGATTCTTTTTCCTCGACCGAGCAACTGAAAATAACTGGCTCCTGACTCACTACACTAATCTGCACATTCAGAGCAATTAGAAAAGAATAAAGAATAAAGATACAATAGAGGATGAACACAGAAACAACAAACTATTGAAAAAATTGAAAAAAAATATCCAAAAGCTTATCTTTCTGCGGAGATGTTTATGCGAAACATCATCCACCAATGGAGCATGTTCTGGTTTTTGCAGGACATGAAATGCTCGATTAAGATCACTTCTAAGACATGTCACAACAAGACTATTTATATAGCCACCAACTTTGTCTCTTACCTGAATACACAATGAATAATTCAACACAATGACATAACTGAACTAAAATGAATTAAAGTATAAGCGAATCTAAAAAGAAGTGAAAACATAAATCATATGGATGGGGAACATGCCACAAGACGAGAATTTGCAAGACATCTTAATAGTAGTATTATGAACAGAAAATCTTGCTGCTACAGAATTGGCAGAAACATCAATGACAATCTAAAACTGGAAAAAGAAAATTAATAGCAACATCTTAAGCGAGATAGATAGATGCAATAGATACACGCCGAAAATAAGGTTCGTTCCTTAAGACCTGTAAACCATGGATGGTGAAAGTATGATTTCAGAGATTTGCAGTCACTAAAAACATGATTACAGTCACCAGTAAGTAGATTGTGGGCATGAATCCATAGACAATAAACTCAACACTATCTAGATATTATGTGCAGCTGGTTAGTACCCCAGGATTCATGTAACTGTGCACCAAACCATTTAAAGAGGCACTCAGCTTCAACTCTAAGCATCTGCCACACCCAACTTATAATAAAAAAGAATTGGACTTCGGCAGTTCTAGGAAAACATAGACATTGAAACAAAAATGATAATTACGTTGTTGGGAAACTAGAAAGAAAGCACCCAATACTCTTTAACTTGTAGAAATGAGAACCTCAGGTGATTCCCAAGAGGGTGTTCAGTATTAAGTGACTAATTACGTTCAACCATCAACAGACTTACCTTTTTCTTAGCATTGTGGAATAATGCACGCGAGCATCATCACCAACAAACCTGGAATTAAAATGTAAAATCTTAAGTCAGTGTTGGCATACATATATGTAATATAAAACATCCTTGTAACAAACCAAAGATATAAATTGCTAACTAAAAAGATGTGCACCCTCAATAGAAAAAACAGATTGAATGACCTTTATAACAACAAAAATGTTCTTCTTTCTTGGCCATTCACAATAATAACAAAAAACCAGAAACTTGTGCACAGTCCACTTTATGGGCATCAACTGTACACAATGAATTACTGAAAATGGATCAACCTTCCATGAAAGAAACAAGAAAAAGAACCCGATGAGCTTATCAAAGAAACCATGGAACATAGGATGCACTCAAATCACTAATGACTTCTCTTATGCGATGATGTCCTTACTGGATCGAAAGAGTACTGCAGCAACACTCCGAAAATGAAAAAGCACAAAACGAAGAATATCTCATTTAGCTTATTACATCTTTATAAGGTAACAACTGAATCAATATTTTCAAGTTTGGGCTCTAGAACAAAATCGGGATGTCCTATTAACCCATTCTTACCAGCTTTAAGGTCATCCCCGAGAACTGAACTGCCAGAGTTTCATTCTATACCAATATCACAATCCTTGAGAGTTGAGGAAGCCAAACCACTGGATATGTGTTGTTCTCCAACTGTGATCATAGCCTTATTCCCGCCTTGACTAACATATGCTTCTTTTGTTGAAACAAAACAACATTGATATTTGAAATAAAATGAGAAATACATCATCCCACTATTTAAAACTTAGTAAAGAATGGACACAGGTCAAGGACTGAAAAGGTACCATCTAACAAGTTTTTTTGTTTTGTTTGTGAATCATGGATATTTGTTTCTGAAGAAGAGCTAACAATTATCCTACCACTAACTACATTGCTTTACTTGGAAAAAAAAAGAAATCTGTCAAGGCCAAAGCATTAGCAGCCAGTTTACCTAGTACTCCCAGTACATTTGTAGCTTTGCTGAAAAGAAATTTGGATACAAATGCTCGTCAGACAAGATCGTCTTACAATAAAAAAGAAAATCATTGTTGAAGCACTGAGCATGATGGCTTTACCTCCTTGAGTGTCTGCTTAAATGCCAATGAGGAAACCTCAGTTAAATAGAATATACTAGATATCTGCTTCAATCAAAATCAAAGGATATAAGATATAGATAATACTTCCGGGAAAAAGATAAGGCAGTACAACTCTCTTAAAAAAAAACACAATACAAATACAAGCCTTAAACACAATAACACACAAAAAAAAATACACATATACAAAAAGATAATAACCTTTTAATCATCAAAGACGTAAAACTTTCCTCAGTACATCAACAGCTTGAGGAGTACATGGCATAGTTGAACCTGTGAACCTTCCATTCCAAGGTTTTGCATCCTCGTAAAGGTTTACCTTCTACTGACCGATTTCATTCTGTATTGCCCAAGACAGTGCAACACCACACCTCTCATTCCAAGGTTTTGCATCCTCGTAATACTTTGACCTGAGTATAATTCTTCCAATACTTTCTGCAAATTAAGACAACTTACAAGGTAAACTTAAAGCGAGACTGAAAACTAGGAGACACAGTATGTTAGCGGGCGAAACATACCACAAAATTCTTTGTTAATCTCTGATATCCCTAACAAATGCCACCCACCTTCATAAAATCAAACTTTCCCTTATGAACTAAGTAACCCATGGAATCTACAATAGATGGCGGTGAGGTTCTAATGTTACATATAGACATAGATAAAGTAACCATTCAAGATAATTCAAATGAAAAAATTAATACATGATATGGTGCTTCAGCATACCATTGGTGCAGGACAGTGTCGTACAGCTACCTATTTCCATCTATGCAATACATCCACAAAAACTTAGTGGTCTAGACTAAGTAAACCTTTGAATCATAAAATTAGACTATATATTTTTGAAAAATCATCTCACAGAGCAAAACAAAACTAGGCTTGCATCCAAAAAGGGTTTTTTTCCTCACCAAAACTTAGATCTGTAATGAACTTCATTACCACTTCATCAACACCACATGACCCCTAAACCGAAATCAAAAGGAAACCCATACTTTAAAACTCTACCCATTACAGTAAACAAAGACAAAAATTGCAAAATCTGTACATAATAGAATTAGGTCAAAAAAGCAATAATAGCAACATCAAAAAAGTAACAAGATTAGAGTTATACCCTGCATGATCAATTAGTTCATCACTTGAGAAAGAAATTTCATGGTGGAATCAAACACACCGTACGGAATCATTTAACTTAAGAAAAGAACACGATTACTAGGGTTTGGGTGAGTTACTGTAAGATTAGGTTTGATTTCCGAAGGGTGAGTTTTGATTTATGAGATTTAGGTTTAGGATAATTGGGTTTTGATTTCCGCAAGCTTGAGTTTTGATTTCGCAAATCTCCTTTTAGGGTTAGAGGAGAAAGAAAAAATGGGAGAGGAGAAAAAATCGATGACAGGCGGAGAGAGATAGAGAAAATAAGGTAAATAAAAGAAATGAGAGGATAATACGATTCCAAAAGACTTTTAAGCCCTCAACTATGTTAATAAAGGAAAGCGCGTCCTAGTTTCTTTTTTTTCTTTTTAATAATTAGGATTAATGCAACGTATCTTCTAATGTCAGCAACGGATAAACGTATGCCACGTATATATACGTTGTAAACCTGAAAAATGAAACGTTGCAAAAAGCTTGATTTGGTGTAGTGAATCTTCATCAAATTATTAACATACTTTTCAGAAGCACTTGAAAACAAAAGACAATCATCGGCGAAGAAAATATGTGAAATTTTTGGACCCTTAATAGCTGGCTGCGAAGGTTTAATCAATCCATTTAATTCAGCTGTATGTAACATCATACTCAAAGCCTCCATTCATAATATAAAAATGTAAGGCGATAAAGCATCACCTTGACGAAGACCCCTTGAAAGAATAAAAGAAGCAGTAGGAGATCCCATTTAATATAATAGATATTGAAGAAGTACTAATGCACTGATTAATGAGCTGACACCATTTTTCACTGAATCCCAGTCTTTGCATGATAGTAATTATAAAGCCCCATTCCATTCTATCAAACGCTTTCACCATATCGAATTTTATAGCTACTACACCTGAACTCATCTTCGTTTTTTTCTTCATATAATCAATAACCTCATGAGCAATTATAGTGTTATCTAAAATGTTTCTACCTGGCACATATGCAGCTTGCGAAGGTGAGATTATGTTAATGAGATGCTTCTTCAGTCTATTTGGTAATGTCTTGGAAATCACTTTATAGAACTAATGGGACAAAAGTCTGATGGTGTTTCAACACAGAGCTTTTTTGGAATTAAAACTTGATATATATAATTCAATTGTTTAAGAAGAAAACCTGTTTTGAAGAAATGTTGAACCATAGCCACCAGATCATCTGAAACTTCCTCCCAGCAAGTTTGATAGAATCCCGCTTGAAATCCATCAGGTCCCGGTGAATCCCAAGAATTCATCTGGAAAACCACTTTCTTGATTTCTTCTTTACTTGGAATTTTGGTGAGAGCATCATTATCAGTTTGAGAAATACAAGGAGTTATTAAGTAAAAAATCTTCGAGTCTTGCACAGGATTACTTGATGTTGTAATAAGACTGAAATGCGCCTAAAGCAGGTCCTCAATTTCTTCTCGAGTATTATACCATTTACCAAGTTCATCCTTGATAGAATCAATATGATTTCAACGCCTTCTAAAATTTTCTCGAGCATGTAAAACTTTAGAATTTCTGTCCTGGTTCTGAAGAATTTTCTCACGAGCCTGCTAAAATATTATATCAGTTTTAATCTGGTACCACTCTTGCAATTGTTGTTGTAGTTGCTTGATAACCTGCTGATCCACCAGTGACTGAGATTATGCTTCCTGAATTATAGCTTGAACTTCCTTAATACGACCATCTATATTATCAAAATGTGTTTTCTTCCACTCCCTAATCCCACACCTACAAAAAATTAATTTCTTAGTAAACTAAGCTGCAGGAGAACCAATATGTGTTGAATCCCAAAATTCCTTAATCATGGGTTTAAATGAAGGATGTTTTGTCCATGTTTCATAGAATCTGAAAGGTTTATAAAGTTTATGCTTTTGAGGATTAGTATTCAATAATATTGGTGCATAATCAGATCCTACAGGAATGAGATTATAAAGAATAGCATCTAGAAAAAGTGATAACCACTCATTTGAAGATAAAGCTCTGTCTAATCTAGTTGCAACAAATTGTGAATGTTTGCGATGATTGAACCATGTGAAAGGGTTGCCTGTAAAAGTAATTTCTTGTAGTCCAAATTGGGCTATAGTTTGATGAATAATTGGAGGTGTGGAAGATTTGTATGTAGAGAAGGATTTTCTGTCATAACTAGAAAGAGTAGCATTAAAATCTCCAATGATTACCCATGGTAGATTCATATTTAAACCCATCTCTCCAATAAGACTCCACTGTTGTTGTCTTTCTTCAATATAACAAGAACTATAAATGCAGGTTAAAACCCATTGTTGATTTCGAGGACCAGAATGAACCATAAAATTCACCATATTTTCTGTAAAATGCATAAGTTCTATTTTAAAACCATCCTTCCACAGTACAGCTAAACTCCCAGCCCTAATTTTTATATTATGACACCAAACATTTGGATAATTCATAGCATTCAACAGATAATAGGCTCTTTTATTTTGCTATTTGGTCTTTGAAAGAAAAATAGTTTCTGGACTATACTGACTAATACAGTCTTGCAAATGATGTCTAGTGTGTTTATTTCCTAGACCTTGAACATTCTATGCTAGAATTTTCATGTTTACTAACAAGTAAGGTAGTAAAAAGATAAAACAAATAAAACAATACAGATGATAGTCTAGATAATCAAGGGAAGTAGGCAGCAAAAGTAAAAAATTTAAAACCCAACAAATTAGACTTTGAAAAATAAAGTTAAGTATAGGAATAACCTGATCCTCCTGCACTGTTTGAAGATTCCTGCTATTAGTGACAAGGTTGTCCCATTCCCCAGTCTGAGGATAAGGTCTATAAAAACTTGCATGCATAAGGTGATCAGTCCCATAAAACTCTTGCTGGATATATTCATCTTGTTCCTCCTGAATTTCTTGAGCATCCTGGTCTTGCTGTTCAGACATTTCTTATTCTACTTGATAGCTTGCTTGATTACTTGAACCAGGACTGTCTCTTGCTCTTTTTGGCCTTCTAGCTGTAGAAGTCTCAGCACCAACTCCTGATTGACTATAAATAGTTGAGACATGAAATCCATCTTCATGAATTTGAAAAACCTTCTTCTCCAACCTCTTTTTTTCTTTTGACTTCTTAGGAGAGATGAAAATTTGTTCCCCTTGTCTATATTTAGGGTTATGCATTCTAGGATCAATCACTTCCCCAAAGTCTTCACCAAACTTGAAAATATAGTTACCAATAATTTGGACATCATCAGCCTTCTTTGAACACTCCAATTCATTGTGGTCCAAAATAAGACATCCTGGACAGAGCTTCCTTGGTTGTCTTTGAAAATAAATTGGAACCCATTGTGTGACTTTGGCAGCATTTTCTGTCAGAAGACCTCTAAGCATAGGATTATAAACATTAAATTCTATTAACACACTCACTTCATTGGTATCAGTAGGGTTACCATCTTCAGGAATAATTTTAAGAGGATTACCAAGTATACTTGCAATTTGATGTTCAACTTCGAGATTTAAAAATTCAGGTGGCAGTTTTTTGATATCCAACCAGAATTGTTGTATATGAAAATCTAAATTTTCAGTAATAATAGAAGTATTCTATTCCCTGAAAACAGCAAGATAACCATCAAATCTCTATGGTCCTTCCTCTAGAACATAATTGTAATTGTTCCAATCATAAAACCTGCAAATAAACATATTCTTAGCATGCCTTCTGATTTGAAAATGATTATGGTCCCATGCCACAACAGCCTCTTGCTCCACTTTATCAGTACCCATTGGATTTTCACTGAAATTTTTGGAAATTAAACTCATTGCCCATTTTTTGATAGTTGGATTCAGCTTAATGTGTGGGTAACTAATGACTCTCTGAGTGTGTTCATCTCCATCTATATTAGTGTTTTTAATTCTCTCAATTAAATCAGAAACCTCACCAACTGATTTCCTAGTTGACATTGTAAAGAGGAGAAAGACAACAATATAAAGAATTTTCAAAGTATGAGTTCGATAAAACCTAGAATCCATAGTAGTTAAAGAGTACTTGCATGATTTTGTCTTGCAACGTGTAAATCTTCTCAGACTAAAAGAGCCACCTCGATCAATTTTAATGAGATAATACTAGCTCTGTAAAGTTTTGTGTGGATTATTAACTTGATTCCCTAAAATTGTATTACCAATGTCTCCTTGAATGCTACTCATAGAGTTGCTTTCATCAATATCCATGAGCTAAACCTTATCTTCAAAAAATAACCTTTGGGTAAGGGACAACCTTTGAACAGAAACCTTTAACAGTGTGAAGGATCAACATCCACCTAGCAATATCTGTTAAACATGACAAAAACCACACAGGAATTAAGATAAATTGAAAACATCGAAACAGTAAAGAAATAGGGCAGCGACAAAAGATCGATTAGAACGAAAAAAACTGATTCAAAAGATTCAAAACATGAAAAAGAGAGGATAGAGAAGTCGCAATTATTAATTTGCAGAAGAACAGACACAGATTAATTGTTAGATTTGAAGAAATTTGTTGACTCAGTAGTCCGATTCCATATCCGAGTCAATCGCCGATTCTATCGCCTCTCTAGACTTTTCTCCGCCTTATCCGGTCCAAGAGAAGTATTGATGCTCTTCTTTAGTACAATGGAATGGAGTACTCAATCCAACGTATGACGTATTGGCCATGATGTCACACATTACATTTTGTGTTTGATCCGAACTGGCAAAGATTATTTTTCTTTGGGTACGGAAGAAATAGTACAAGTACCAACTAGCAAAGCCGCCTTCGGAGGCCCCAAACCTTTTTGGATCTTGCATAATCAGTGGATGACTATAATTTACTTATACAATAAATAGCGATTCTAGGTAGACCGTCCGAATAAGCAAAGAAAAAACCGCACAGACACATGTTTAGTGGGCCCCTGCCCTATTGGGAAAAACAGGGATCCTGCTTTTGAGTTTTGTCATATCTATGCTATTTTTTCGTTGTTTGATTGGACAGTCTGTGAAGTATTTTTGTTTGATAACTAGATAAAGATTAAAATGTAAAATGAACCATTGAATTTTGACCTATTCTGATATTCAGGCTTTTTTAGTTTCACATATTTTCTAGTAAATCATCTACATTAATCGGTCCTTAGGGAGCTATTCTGAATACTGCGGTTTTCGTTTTGTGAATCCTCATCAGTTGACCTTAATATCATTTTAACCATGAATTCCCCTCCATCCTAAATCACGCCCTAATCTGACCCAAGAGCGCATGTCGATGATACGAGACCAGGTAAGTAACACAAACTAAAATCTCTTTTATTCATTTTAATCTAGATATTTGCAAATTAATTTGACTTTCAACCCAAAGTCAAGAACATTAACAACCCCAGTTCTCAAACCCTACAACTTGCATAATCGTAAACCAATATACAACTCCAATCATTCTTTTTATCATTTTCATTTCCAACCCTTCTCGTAATACCCCTGCATAATTTCATATCGACGCATCAATATGAGTATCCTGTCCTAACTGTCAAGAATTAACAACCCAACAACCATACAACACCTAAAAGGGTTGATTTCCCTTCACAATCCCAATATCCTTTTCTTATCCGAAACTCTAGCCGATGCAACCCATATGTTTGGGATTGCCTAGTCTCTAGAATTCCAAAATTACACTACTGTACCCAAAATTCGCAGAATAAGAGGGATCTGTTTTATATGGATGAACAATTCTAAATGTTCGAGTACTACTTCAATCCTAAAGTTACATTCACGTCGTCGTCACCCCCTAGCTCTAGGTCAACCATGGCTTTGCACCGGTATATACGACCCGCCTCACCCGGACGCAAGACAAGACTTCAGGCAGGATTTTCCCATAATTTTCCCCGTAGTCAACAATGTAACGTCATGAGTATTAGTAAGAGATTTTAGCGAAGTGATGCAGGGAAAAAAAAGGAGGAAGGCAAGTAACATTTGCACAGACACAACCTTCCTCACAATGATATATCAAATGGGATTCATAAACTTAAGATTCCGCGGGGATCCATACACATAGACAAACAATCAACAAGGACGAGATAATATCATGGAAAGACTAGATCGAGTCATCGCTACCCAGCATTGGCGTATGACCAATCCTCATGCAGGCGTCACTTATTTTGCAAGAGTATCTTTTGATCATGTTCCAACTCGGTTACATACCAAATCAATTGACTGCAGGGGAAAAAACCTACAAGTTCGAGCATCTCTGGCTAACTCATATGCAGCTCAAGAAGATAGTCGAGACAGCCTAAAACCAACAAAATGACTCGGAACCTACCTTAGACCTTCAGCTAAAGCTAATTAAAATTTGCAAAATCCTTATGGACTGAAACAAGAAAACCTTTAAATACCTTCCAAAACTAATCAAGAGACTGACGGTTCAAATTCAAATGGCAAAACATCAGTGTGTTATGCGAACTAGTGATGAACTAGACTACTAGCTAAACCAGGAAAAGAAGCTTCGAACCCATCACTTAACTTTTCTACTGTGTCATTCAACATATTGGCAGCAAAGATCCATAATCCAATGGCTTCAATCGGGAGACAACAATACGAATTTATTCCGCACAAAATCCACCATACACCGAATTTGTAATAACATACAACAATTGCAACATCAACAAAACACTGGTCAGCGATAAATATCAGAAATCTTTTCGGAAAACTTGGGCAATCTGGAAGCCCAAAATCTTGTAAAATGGCTAAACATTTCTCAGAAAGCTCCACGTATATTTCATCTGATGTATGCGGACGACCTCCTAATCACCTGCAAGGCATCCCAGGAAAGCAATGACCACCTCAAGAGACTGTTTCAATCTTATAGCTCTTAAGCAGACCAAGAAATCAACACAACAAAATCAACAATAATTCACCATCAATACTGCAACAACATTAGCTGGACGAGATTCAACAATTCTTTGATATGCCAACATCGTCAACCCTGCCAATATACGAGAGAATCTCCAGCCACATTTTCGACCCACTGCTTCAAAGTTTAGCGCGAAAGGCTCAAGGATGGATGACCAAATTCCTTACTCAATAATGACGGAAGTGTGAATAAAGAAATTGATAGTAAAAGTAGAAGAATGGTTGAGAAAACTCAATACTGATTCAATAAATAATGTGTTGTAAACGACATTAAACTTGTCTCCTATTTATAAAGAACCAATAGAACTCCAGTTAAATAAATGCTAATTAACTCATCTTGAATCCAAATTCATTTTAAAAATATAAATTACTTCTTAAAATAAATAAATTCTAAAAATAAGAAATACCTACACTAAATTAATTAAACTCTAGTAATAATAATAAAAATATAAGTCTCTAAATATGGAATGTCCTACATCACTCGAGTAGGAAGGTTAGTACTCATTAAAACATCCTTAATTCCTACCTCAAACCACCTCATGCAAACACAATTATTCCTTATCCATATACACAAACAGATATATCGGATCGCTAGGATTTTTTTCTGGGGCCATGATTCATCAGTTAAAAAACTCCACCCATTAGGATGGACCAAACTAAACAAACCAATAGAAAAAGGAGGTATCGACATAAGGAAAAGTAGCCATCATAATATGGCCTTGCTCATGAAAAGAATCTGGAACATACACGACCAACCTAATTCCATTTGCAACAGATTATACAATAAAAAATATCCACAAAATAAATCAATCTTTCAGGAAAGCATACCCATTCCTTCCTCATCCAGCCCATAATTGTAACAAATGGCCTCCCTAGTACCTACCCTACAACAATTCATCTTCCATCACATCGCAAATGGTTTAAACACTCATATCCAAGAAAATTGGATACCTCAATCCCAAAACCTTGACCCGACACAATGCCACCCAATCCAATCAGTAGCTGATCTCATTGACCCTTTCACCCATACATGGAATCATGAACAACTAATCACCTACCACTTGCTGCTGTCCCACACATCATAAAATCCACCTTCCCTAACACATGCCTCCGTAAAAAAATCCTATAGCCACACTCAAAGTCCAGAAAATACACCACTGTCACCGGATACAATTGTCTATTACAAGACAACCATTACAACCTAAACCCCTTCCCACCCACCAAATTCTTGTGGAAATTACCCTGTCCACCAAAATTTAGTTTTTCTTATAGAAAGCTATAAATGAAGGTCTTCCGACCTTTTCTATTTTACACCGCACCAACCTCACTAATTCCAACCAATGCTCCCGGTGCAACGCCGAACCAAAAACAACATAGCACATGTTTATTCACTGACCAATAACAGCAGCTACCTGTAACAACCTTTTATCTCATCTGTCAACAATCCACTCCAACCTCAACTCCCATATCACTATAAACAATCAAACAACCATTTCACAAATTCTACAAGAAAAACTGTAACAACCAACCTTTATCACTATAAACAATCAAACAACCATTTCTACAGCAGCTACCTGTAACAACCTTTTATCTCATCTATCAACAATCCACTCCAACCTCAACTCCAATATCACTATAAACAATCAAACAACCATTTCACAAATTCACTGACCAATAACAGCAGCTACCTGTAACAACCTTTTATCTCATCTGTCAACAATCCACTCCAACCTCAACTCCCATATCATTATAAACAATCAAACAACCATTTCACAAATTCTACAGGACGATAAACATACCCCTCTATATCATCTTTCTGTTTTCTTTTTTGGAACCTATGGACGTCCACGAATGAATTAGTCTTCAAACAACACCATACACCATCGGACAACATCTTGGTATAGACCTTAAAGCAATAACAGGAATGTAAATGGGAAAAAAAGGTTCTACCCCCGGTTTTACCTGGGGATCCACCATCCAGGGACACTCCAACAAATATCAGAAAAACAACAACAATACTAGCAGGATAGACCAGGCCGGAAACGGATTGGATAAAGATCAACAGAGATGGGGTTTCTAGGGGACATCTAGGAATGTCGGGAGCAGGTTTTACTTCCAGGGATTTGATTACTCAAACTGTGATGGCTCTCGCGCAACCTTTAGGAATAACTACGACACTAGTAGTGGAAACGTGGACAACTCTACTGGTATCAAGGACAATGACGGAAAGACAATGGAAAAAAGTTATCTTTGAGACGGGCTCGTAAAATTTGATGCGTTTCATAAAAACAAAGATTCCATGGTATATTGCATAAATGATTACAAAAATAAAATAGAGAATGCGACAAATTCCACAATGTGCTATTCAGCACAACTATAAAGAAGGGAATCAAGCGGCAGATGGTCTGGTGAACTTTGCAGCAGACGGAAGCCAAGCAGGAAACTCATTAACAACAATATGGGACCGTGCAATCCCACACTTTATTAGCCAAATTCTTTCAGATGACTCCGTGGGTACAAAATAGCCATGTGTAATAGCTCTATATGCCTGTTCTTTCTGTTTCTCATGTTTAAACCAAAAAAAAAAAAAAAGTATGGTTGGAGAACATTCTATAATTTATTTTAAAAAGACGGAAAAATATATACGTTGAGAACAAGATTTAAATTATCACATAGGATCATAAACATTTCAAGTAACCATACTAATACATGGGCTAAAACCAAATTTCTAAAATCATTTATAACGAAATTCGATTTGGCCAAAATCAAGGAAGTGCTTAAGCTTTGGTTAGCGCCTTGACAGGTCCGTCCTTAATCCTAAAATAGTTTGCCACACATAGTAGCATTTTTGGCTCTGCTCCGGCTGCTCTGTTGTTTGGGTTTATTATAGATATCGCATGCACTTACATATGGCGGGATTGGGAACACACTCTTAAATTTCAAAAATGTTATTATATCGGGTCTCATTTGTTGTTGACGAATTTTGAACTCAGGTCACGAATTTCATCGCCCACAATATTCTTCCCGGATGCCACAATATGAAATTCTTCCAAATAAACTAAATCGAGGATTCCAAGAAAAAAGCAATGTGGTCTAAAGAAGATTAGGCAAGTGGTACAACATCCACCAAAGAGAGGATCCCTTCACAGTTTTTTCTCAAAGCCGTACTTTATACGTTTTTTTGTGTGAATAAAAACTAAGTGGTATAGGATTTGAAACTAATAATTTTAGGATATGTTCCTCTTAAAAATCTCAATGTTCCTACCCAAATAAGTGCATTTCGAAACGCAAAACACCACTATCTACTACTTTGAAAATGAACTGTTCAATATAAACGAATTTTTAACCTTTAAAATTGAGACTGGTAAATTAACAAATGTTACTTTGAGCGGTTAAGATCATACTTTTAACTCACATCCTCTCAATTCTTTAGTACAAATAGTCGAATAAGCCACTTTTCACTCCACTAGCAAAAAGAAAACAGAACAAATGAAGTTGGGGATTTTTTCTTAGGTTTTAAGAAATGAGAAATCAAATTTCTCGGGGTTCTCGATCTCAATCGGATTCTTCTTCATCAATAACAGATGATCTGTTCATTGAGATCTTTATGTATCTTCCTATAACTTTAATTTACAAATTCAGAGCAGTTTCAAAGGTATGGTTTTCATTACTCTCAGACCCTAATTTCATTACCAAATGGTTCCCATTTAACATCAAATCTCTCCCATGGGTACAATATCATACAACTAGACTTACTTATCCCTATTCTGATGAAAACCCTTTGAACTTTAGAAACTCATTTCCTTATTTACGTACACAATTTGTATCTAGACATGAATACTTTTTCTCTTTTGCGTTTCTTAAAGATGAGATACCATTAGAAGGAGCTGAATTATACCTTCTAGGTTCTAGTAATGGTCTGGTACTTTGTTGTTCTGAAAGAGGTGAACGTTATTCTTTTGATCAGAGGAGGTATCATGTTTGTAATCCACTTACTCAGAAATTTGTTTCG
This sequence comes from Papaver atlanticum, assembly GCA_023531105.1. Classification (NCBI taxonomy): domain Eukaryota; kingdom Viridiplantae; phylum Streptophyta; class Magnoliopsida; order Ranunculales; family Papaveraceae; genus Papaver; species Papaver atlanticum. The sequence goes on along the minus strand of JAJJMB010001820.1, from coordinate 1,483,679 downwards.
ATTCCTTTACGACCGCGTTCCCAGGGTAGTCGATTTGCTGTTAGTGCTATATTCTGTGAGTTTTCATTATTTGCAAGTTGTGGTTACAAGGTTGTACGTATTCCAAGTTTTGATAGGCCTTCGAATCTATTCTATGTTGATATGTTTTGTTCTGATTTGGGTAAATGGAGAAGTTTTGAAGTTTTGTGTGATAAGGATGTTGTGTGGTATCAGTCTCAATATGAGAATGTTGTTACTCTTAATGGTGATTTGTTTTGGATGGAAGGGTCGAATAGAATGTTAGTTTATAACATCAATCAGAAAAACGAAAGTGATGGACATAAGTGTAGTTTGATGGATCTGCCGGATGCGGACATCAGTGATAATAAGTTTGGTACCTTTACTAGTCGTATTCTCGGGGAGTCAGAAGGGAGGATCTGTTACGCTAGTACTAGAGTTACTAATAGGCAAATAACTGTGAGTGTCTGGGTGCTTGATAATGACAATTGGCAAATGCTGCACAAGGATATTTCAGTTGACAAGACCTTAACAGAAATTTATTCTCTGATAGGTGATGTTGGCAAAGTCCGGATTTTAGGCTTCAATCCGCAAGACCATAATATTGTTTTACTCGGTCGCAAGCATTGGGTTTGGGAGTTCAATACTGAAACCGGAAGTTTTGAAGAGCTTGACCATTCTTCACTTTTGACTAATAGGAATATGAATGTTACGGGGAAGATGGTCTTGCCATTTGTGCTAAAGGTGATGCCAACGAAATTTCTACCGTCCTCTTGGTAAGACACTTGAAGCCATCCTTACATTTCAAACCTTTAATACAAACAGGAATGAAGAAACTTTTGAGGTAACTGCGGATTGTCTCTTTTAAGTTTTTTGTTACTAGTGTTCTTTGGAATCTAAGGAACCATGATGAATTGTATGCCTTACTGGTCACTGGTGTTCTTTGGAAGCTAAGGAAGCCAAGATGATGTTAGGTGTTTTTTTTCCTCAATTTACTCAGTTTGGTGTGTTTAAGTCTTCTAATTATGATTATGATTTCTGATTTTTATGAACTGAACTACTATTCGATGTCTCTATATTTCTGAACTTTCCTAATACACTGTCTTTTTACTTGCAAAATCATTTGATCAATTTTTATCCTTGGAGCTTTCCGTAATCTATACTCAGCTAAGATGATGAAGTCCAGTCTGTCTTTGAACTGTATCTTCTAGTTCAAGGAGTTTTCTGACTTCTGTATCCTTAGTCTCTCATTTTCTTACACAAGTGGATTAGCTTTAGCACAACAGCTTTGCTACTTTTTGTGTTATCGTTGGTTTGTGGTTTCAAAGAAATAGGTTTGTCTATGATGGGGTCAGACTTGATGTGAATCATTCTAAGGCCAGAGTTATGCAGAAAAAGCAGGAGAATTGTTTCTTTGAGATTCGTTCATGCTTTTAGAGAGACTAATTTCTGTGCTGGTGCTCTGGCTAAGAGAGTTGCTAGGCTTCTGTCTGGGAGTTGCAAGTCTAAGAGAGTTGCTAGGATTCTGTTTGGGAGGAGAGAAGTGTATTATGGCAGACCCCTTTGGAGGCGCCAGGTACAAATGCCTGACAAGGCATATTACAGATTGTAGTTTGGTTGCTCTTTTTTGCTGTTTATTTTGCTTTTTCTTGTTTGGCTTTAGATTGTAGTTTGGTTGCTCTTTTTCCTTATCGTAATTTCTTGAGTAATAAGAATTTAGCTCAACAGCTTGTTTTTCCATCCCAAGTTTCTGAAGCAAACTATTCATTTTCAACTGATCTCATTTAAAATCCTTCTAATTTATCATGCTGAATCAAACATAAACAAGGATCTATTTTATCCCGGAAAACTGTTTAGAATCTAGCCTACCTTTCAAGGAGATGGAATCCCTACAGGCTACAGCCCAGCCATAATTTGGTAGTACTTGTGTGGGTACAAAATACCGCACACTCATCTAGTATGCGAAGCAACTCCATTAGCAGTAAGCGAACACGGATGCGTACGACATATCCAAGATGACGAACCAGACGACATCACCTAATCACGAGTAAAGCGTGAAGAACTGTGCGGAAGTGAAGAAATCGTGCGTTAATGATAAAAGTCTTGCGACATTGATGCGCGTCAGATCCGAAATTAGGGGCTTTATTAGTTGTCCTCCACTATGTAAATTCTTATATAAGGAGCCGAGCGCCCTCGTGTATAGAGAGAGATCTCTTTTTGGATGAGCTTAGAGAAAAATTTAGGAGAGAGAAAGTTATTTGCTCCCCAAGTTAGGGTTTCTCCATATCTTTGTACTTGTTCTAAGATTTTAATAAGAGTTCTTGAGTATATCAATATGGTTTCTTAGATTGTTTCATAGATCCTACTAAGGGTGTGGTTGTGAGATTTCTCGCAACTACATTTTGGCGCTAGAAATCAGCTCGGAATGATATACCCTGTTGGTGAATTTCTTTAGGGGGATTTTGTGTTTCCCCCTCAAAATAAATAGCTAATTTGCATTACCCCTTTTAAAATCAATAATAGGTGAAACCCCCTTTCTGTTAACTCTGCCGTGACCACCCAGTTAAGTAACCACGTGCAGTCCACGTGTGTGTCACATAAAATATTAAATAAAAAATACCCAGGTGTGGAATGTGGATCTGTATCCTAATTTAATCCGACTTTCTAAACTGAAAAACCTAGACCTTATAACACCATCGTCATCTCCCTGCTCCACCATCAAGTTTTTCGACCCACGATTCTCCACCTCCTCAGTGAACTAACATTGCTGCTCCAAATACCCTGCGAAATTAATGGTTCCGTGATTTTCCTTTCTTTCTATAATACCGAACAAGCTGGCTATCGAGAATGAACAAAGGAGATTGGGATTTTGAAAACCATCAGAAGAATGTCATGGTATGAATATCAAAAAAACGAGATTCTTAATTAGATCTATTTCCTTGTTAATCTAAACAATACTTCTGAAATCCATAGATCAAGCTTCGACAATCAAAGAAAGGATATGCAAGATTCCCAACACAATTAGTACTTCCACATCAAAAGTGGTTGAATCTCTTAGGTTTTGTCATCCAATTGAATGAATCGATGTTTGGTTTCAAGTTGGAGAATATAATGGATCAATGAAATTTCATAAAATAGAAAATTCTATTTCACGATTGTGATCTGGTGGAAAGTAATTGACAACCGCAATTGTACTATATTTATCATCGCCGAGATACCTGCAACTGTAAGTCTTTCATTTAGGTTTTAAATGGACCATCATATATTATCATCAATGTAAAGTTTCTAAAGTTGGTTAATCTCGTTGGTGGTGGAGATGGACCAGATGGTGGTCGTGGTGAAGGAGGCGGTGGAGGTTCCCGATCTGGTTATGCTGCGATATGGAAAATAAAGCAATGCAGAGTTAACACAGTGTGTAGGGAAAATATTTAATATTTGGGTGACACACACGTGAACTGCACGTGGCTACTTAACTGGGTGGTCACAGCAGAGTTATCAGAAAAGGGGGTTTCACCTATTATTAATTTTAAAAGGGGGTAATGCAAATTAGCTATTTATTTTGAGGGGGAAACACAAAATCCCCCATTTCTTTAAAAGCAAGCTTAAAATTATTCATAGCTTATCATCGCTCTATTAACAATCTTTGAAAGTTTTAGAAGTCTAGATCTAAAAAATTCAACCAGAAGTTTTAATCTCAGAAAAACAACTTTCATTGATACAGTTTTCAGTTCTTTAAAGAGTACTTTTCAGTAATCTTTGTCAAGAGAAAATATTGTTACAAGACGGAACAGATGGTAAGGCAAGCATCTTCAGCAGAACAGGTGATAGCAACTAGGAGGAGCAGAAGAATCGCAGGAAGAAGAAGAAGTGAAATTGCTGAATCATCAAGGATGGAAGAAAAGAATAATAGAGGAAACCAAGTCCAAACTCATATCCAACGTGAACAGACGGAGAACAACACCATCAACTATGATGCGGTAAGTGTCCATACTGCAAATACAGATTCAACGGAAGAGGACGAGCAAAGAACTGGAGATGGAGCACCAATAGTAGAAAACGAAGAGAATATGACAATCGAGGAGCTCCGACAAAGGCTGGTTGCAGAAAGGAGGAGAGAAGAAGAAGCACGCGTGAATTTGACGCGTCGGAATGATGAGCTAAGAGAAGAGAATATCATATTACAAGAGAAGAGGTCACAAAGTACAACACGTGCAAGCTCAAGGTCAAGAACAAGTAGGAGAACGTCAATGCGTAGTCGATCTACCCGCAGAGATGCTAGAAAAGAGCAACTCTTATATGACAACAAGGTTGAAATTTTTCAAGTAGGCGATAATATACAGGAGCAGCGCGGTGGTAATCGTATAGAACAACAACCAACTGATCGATACGTGCAACAAGGAGAAACTTTCGCATGCAAGAAGATCGCAGAGGCAATCGACATGAACAATAAGGCGAACGTTATCGCACACACCATGATCAGGATGATGAAACAGACGAGGAGCAAGGGAGGATGATATTACATGGGAGAGAAATGCTATGAAATCAACGTGACCGCGCAGATGAAGATGAAAGATATAATGACACACAGATCCATGCAAGGAATGAAAGAGATGGCCGAAGGAGACACAGATAAGAAGCGGAGGAACGAGAACTACAAGAGGCAATACGTCAAAATAGATATGACAACAGAATAAAGCAAGCAAGATTGAAAAGACCTATGCAGCAAGATGCATACCAAACTATTAATGAAGCAATTTTAAGAGAATTAGCAGAAGTGAGAGCGATAATGACAACACGGAGAGATGGAGGTAGACGACAGTTAGATGAAGCCAAAGAAGAAGCAGGAAAGACACCATTCACACGACAGATACAAAGGTCTTGAGTTCGAACTAAATGCACTTTACCTGTATTTACTAATATTTTTTATGGAAGCACATGTGCGGTGCAGCATATAAAGGCGTACACCAGATCTCTGTAACAATGAGAGGATAACGATGCGGTCTTATGCAAATATTTTCCCACCATCCTAACATGAGAAGCTTTACAATGGTTTGAGGGATTACCAATGGGAACAATTACATCATTCAATCATCTACAGACCATATTCTTAGGCGCATACATCCGTAACAACATGTTACGACCAGGAATAGAGAAGGTATTCATCTTACCCAGAAGGATCAATGAGAGCTTGCACAGCTTAACCACGCGTTGGAGGACCATGTGTAGTGAAATGGCTGGAAGAGTGGATGAGAGGAACCTTATATTAGCTTTCATTAACGCACTTTTTGCAACAGATTTATTGTATACGCAGATATTAATGATAAAAGATACAATAACAATGACATAACTACGCGAGTATTAAGAAGAGTACATCGTTCTCGAAGAAAAGCAAAGAGAAATGAAGTCTTACCCAGTTGCGGTTACAAACGCAAAAGATTGGAATGCAATCCTACTTCCAAAGACAACAAATGCGGTTGCAAGCACATCCCAAGGAAGTCAAGAAAAGATGGTGATGGAAGATAAGCAAAAGCTAGTGGCAATGGGCAGTAGAGATCAAGAGTTGTATGAAAAAGAATGTAGATAAAGATAGTACAACAACAATTCAGGTAATAACAAGATTCAAAGGCTTGACCATCAAGGAGAAGGATATGGAGGACAAAAGAGATACTATAATCAACGCTCGGGAGGAAATAGAACAGTTTTGGAAGAAATAAAAATGCCGCATCTAAATACCGCAATAGACAAAATCTTGGAAGCGATAATCTTAATGGAAGACATACCAGAACAACAAAATACGGGTCATGAACCACCACCAGGAAGGAGAAGTAGAGAATTTTGTGCCTATCATCGTTTCCATGGTCACACTACTAGAAACTATCGTAATGTGCAGAAAATCATACTAAGAATGATCGATCAGGGGAAATTAAACCATTTTATAGTGCCACAACAACAGAATTTACCACCACCACCAGAAGAGCACGCACCAGGTATGGAAGCAGGAAAGAAGACATATCTAATTGAAGTAGGTGCAAAAGCAAAGAATTTATAATGTAACTCAATAATACACTCATAGAAGACTTCCATGATAATGTCTTAAGTCGAGTTTATGCAAGAGACAGGGATGGAAAAGAGATACTCAACTTGGCAAAAATATCACCATTGAAAGATTGGCAGAAACAACCCATCTCCTTCAATGCAAAAGAAGTACCAGGAGGCGGAGCGTTGCATGAGAGCCCACTGGTAGTAAAACTGGAAATTAATCCAAAAGCAAAGACTGAAGAAGTGGAAGATGATGACGCAGACGCATGGGAAATAAATAGGATATTGATAGATCCTGGTAGTTCAGTTGATATATTGTTTTACCATACTTAAAAGACAATGGGCGGCAGAGATGACGACCTCATTCCATCCACTTACAAGATTTATGGTTTCAATGGGCCAGCCAATAAGCCAAAAGGAGAAATAACCATGAGAATTCCTCTAAAGAGCATAACCACTGACATAGTATTCTGCGTTGTTGATGTAGAGTCTCCGTACAATGCCTTGATAGGCAGGCCATGGTTACATAGCATTCTGGGAATGGCTTCAACTTTTCATCAATGCATCAAATTTCCATTACCTCAAGGCGTCGAAGTAATAAGAGGAGATCCAACAGAGGCAAAAACTTGTAATGAGTTTGATGTTGACAAAAGTGAAGAACGCGCGAATAAGCGAAGAAACTGGAAAAAGGAGATACAAGAAGGTAAGCGAAGTGAAAGATTAATGGTTGATGTTGTGAACAAGGGTGGATAAATAAACAAGACTTCTGCTGAGGCGACAACTTCCGCACAGGAAAATGAATATAATATGTGCGATAAAAGGAATGAATTCCGTATAGGAGAGCTGGTGTTGAGACAAGAACATCCCTATCAGAAAAATGGTAAAGGAAAATTGGAGAACGCATGGGATGGTCCATACAAGATTAAAAAGGTTATTGGAAATGGAATGTATGAGTTGATGGACAATAAGGAAGGAGAGCAATTTAGCTAACCTTGGAACCAAGTATATTTGAAGAAGTATGGTCCATGCGGCAATCATAAAACAGTGGAAGAAATAGATCGTATGCGAGTAAGTATATTAGAAAGTATACGCGAACTTAATGAAGCACAGAAGGTGAAAGAAGCAAACAAGTCATCTCAGATATAGAGCCTTTTAAGAGGTAGTTATTAAGTAAGCGAATAAATAAAGAAAGAAGACATAAGAATTATGCTAATCAAGCATATGAATGAAAATGAAAAATTCTTCTTCTTTACATACATCAATTATTTTATAATAAGAAAAAGGAAAAAATAAGACCTTACAATAAGACCTTAATAGAAGGAACCAGAAGCTAAAACCTCTAACTAGGGAGGCTAGGCATCCAATTGTGGCGTGCACCCTAGTTCGCATAATAGCAAGAGGCAATAATAAGACCTAACGCACGTCATAATTGGGGAAAACCTAGTAAGCGTGACTTGGGGGGAAAGCTACACTGACCCTGAAACCCGAGTCATGGAGATTTGGGGTGAAATAAAGCCCATCCAGCAGAGGCGCCTTAGTCGAAAGACTAAGGTGAGAAGGTCTCTCCTAAGGAGTGCAGAAACTCGATCAGGGCATCGAGGTACACGGTTGAGTAAAGAGTGTCTGGGGCGTATGGAGCGTACCTGGATGCTCTTGGAAAGTCCTGACTATGATGCACTCAGTCCTCAAGAAACCCCAATTAGGGTGCGGTCTCGTAACCATAAGCCATATCGGCGGAGGGATAAGAGGCCGCAAAAACAACTGATTATTGCATCACTGGATGGGAAGAGCCCACCCTAACCCTGTAGGGGTAAGCTTCCTTGAAGGGGCAGTCAGGGGAATTGTGTCAAAAGACGTAAACATCATGGGGCTATGACTAAAAGGAGAGTATAGACCTGTCGTATTTGCGTGTCAATATATCCTGCAGAGGCAATAATACAAGAGATGATAAGGCGAAATCAATGGGTCATTGCATGAAAATATAAAGACTTCCTGCGATTTCCCCGCACAAGAACTTTAGGAAAAATAAGACCTCTTATTAGGAAGGCACAATAAGAACTCATGAGAAAAACAAAGTTAAAATTAATATTCTTTTGCAGGAAAGAAGGAAGCTCAAAGATTCACGCGCACATATAAAATAAATTTAAAAAATAGAATGATACATAGACGAGACAATAACAGTACAAGACATAGCTGAGGCAAAAAATAAAGACACAATCATGAGGTAAAATAAAGGAGAAGTCATTCAGGTATGATACTAAATAACTTTGATGCACGAATGTAATGCATAGACTTACGCGCACGCCCAATCCAATCATCTTGTAGCAAATAACAGAGGCAAGAATGGGAATGCAAACATATAAAGAAGTGTTACCTGCCACCATATGATAAACTCTTGCATGCATATGTTATACATATCATCAATGCGCATGTTATATGTTATTAACAACGCATATGTTATGTATTATTATTAACGCATACGTATATATACTATCATCACTAGAGAAACACTTTGCTTTCGACTAATGACAAATTACAGGATTAAGATACGAAGGAACAAAGGAAGAGAAAGACTATGCATTTAAGAAAAAGAATAATACATCCAGGTCCAAAAGGCTCGAGAACAACTAGTGTACAAAAGAGAGAAGAATATAGTACAAAGAGTGGATGAAGATTTTTACAAATAATAAGAGGAAAGGAAGTGACGAGATCCCTAGAAAGAGCGGTTATTTCCCACCCATATCACCTTCGCCTTTCTCTTCCTCAACCTCAGAATCACTACCATCCTCATATTCAGTCTCTTCATATTCATCATGCTCTGCTTCAATATCGGAAATGTCAGAGCCTTTTTCATTAGAAGGAACTTCAGCGAAATTATAGTTTGACAAAGGAATGTTATTATCAGTGCATACTTTCTTAACAGCTGCATCACGAACGCGAATCGCATCCTTACTCATGTTAGAAACATTGACAGTCAGCTTTTTCTTAAGTCTGCGGTATTTAGAGTCACGAGCGGTAAATTTCGCCTTTAGACTTTTAATTTCCTCAAGATACTTTTCCTCAGCATCTGCAAAGGAAAATAAGAAGGTTAAAGCAGCATAAGAATATTTTCCAGGGAATAATAAAGGAATAAGAATTGTATACAACCTTCTTTTTCAGAAAGGATAGTCTTAACCAATGACGCGTGGTCGGATTCTAAACTAACATTTGTGGCTAAGCTAGTTCTAGCATTGTCAATAACCCAAGCATCCTAGTCAAACTCAGCTTCATTCTCTATAAGTAGTCGAGAACGAATTATATTTTCTCGATTAATCAATGCGTCCCTTTCACTTATAGCTTGGTCTTTTTCCATCTGAACGAGGAGTTGATCCTCATGAAACTTCTTTAAAGCCTCAGCACCCTTAAGGACTGCCTTATCCTTCTCAGTAATAAGCACGTTCTTTTTCGCTTCTAAAGTTTGAATTATCTCCTTATCTCTATGAAGACGACGTTTAAAACCATTATTTACAGATAACATGGATCTATGCTCACGCTTAAGAACCTCATACTTCGACCTTAGTTCCTCCAGACTAAGATTCTCTAATCCATCATTGAGGAAATTATTCAAAGATGAGTTAAGATGCTCAAGAAGAATCTCCTCATCATCAGGGAGACTAGATGCTTCATCGGTTAAATTGTATATCTCTGTGAACGCAAAGAATTAAAAGGGTGCGAAAATAACGTAGTTATATGGAAAAGGGGGCAACAAAGAAATACATACCAATCAGCTGATTATTCCTCTTACGAAGTTCCACAACATCATGAGAATAGGTAGAACTCTCAGCTTTGAGTCTGGTATTCTCAACCTCAAGGGAGCGAAGTTTTCTATGAAGATCTGAAGTAACCTCGTGAGACATACGGGCATTCTGCGTCAATATGAAATGAAAGATTAGAATACAAAACGCGAAAGCATCATTAAAGAAAGTGCGGCGGTATAGAAATTACCAAGGATCCAAGCGCGAACTGAAAACTTAGGATTATCGCAGAGGTAACTCCAAGCAAAGACTCATGACTCAGAGAGGGAGCGTCACAAATTTTAGAAACCATCTCACATGTACGGGTTAACGCATCGTTTCCAATGGCAGACAAAGAGTCAATGAAAATACTTGACAACTTCCCCATAGAAGATGTGGACTCGGAGTTATCAGGGAGAAGGAGAGTATCATCCTCAGAACGAGAAGAAGTTGGAGAAGATGCCTTACGCTTCTTGAGAGGATTCTGAGAGGTGGACTTAGAGACGGTCTTCTTACTCTTACCCTTAGAAGGAAGAGCGTCGTTATTAGAACCCTCAGCGTCTCCAGCTTCCACCTACACGCATAATGAGAGATAAGAAATAGAGGCAACAATATTGTTAAAATTCAAGAAGGAGTATTTCTTACTTCATTATCACGCAAATGTGACGCATGAGACGCATTTTTATTAGCCTTCTTCTTCTGCTTCACAATCTGAGATCAAAGGAAATAATGATGGAAGCAAAGAACAATAGAAGAGAAATAAATAGAAAGACGAAGACAAAAGTAGCATACCACATTTCTTTCCTCGGGCCATACAAATTCCCAAGGTTTGTAAGCGGCAAATCTCTAAGGAAGAGGGAGATCAGACCCATCAGCACCTTTGCCAGTAATATAAGAGCCTTCAACAACAATATGATACTCCACCCAACGAGTATCTTTTTATTTGCGAGCGGTGTTATTGGAAGAGTCATGAAAATCAAAATCCCGCATGATCCTCTGGTCCTCTGCGAAGCCGTCCTTTCTTATCAAGCGAATGCCCCAACGGAAAGACTCATTCTTCATAATAACAACATCGTAGTGAAGAAAGAAGTTCTCAACCGTGTATTCCGCAGGAATAATTTCTTTCTGTGCGTAATTTGGATTCCTTACATCCTCTGGATAAGCAGATCCTAACCCTGCCGCACGACGGGCGTATTCCATCATTATCTTGATACAGTCACCACTTAGTTAACATATGCCGCGCGAAAATCTCGCATCATACAAAAGCTCATAGAACAACGGAATTTGAGGATTGTATAAAGGAATGGGAAAACCCGTAGAAAGTTGGCCAAGTGAAACAATGATTCTATCATTATCTCATTAGTCAAGCGAAAACCATTCAGGTCCGATTGCAGAAGTGGGTTCAGATCCATGAAGGATTGATAATGTAAAACCCCTACGGCCAAACTCATCCTTCAACCTAGTGAATTCTTTGAGGTTTTTCCAGCCGGGTTTCAGAACCATTTTCAGAATGGGAATGTCGATAAGTGGAAGATCAATCAGAAAGACCAAGATGATCGTGATGATCAGGAGGATTCAGATGATGATAAGAATTCGAGTTTAAAAATAAGAAAAGAAGGAAAGAATGGCAGTAAATAATAAATAGGAAGAGAACGCGAAGTAGAAAGTGATGAACAATCAAAGAATGAACAGGAGAAGATGATGAACAGCAGCAAAGGACGAAAAGTCGCAGAGAAAGAGAGAAAATGAAGAGAGAAGGTAAAAAGAAAAAAGAGAAGTCGTGTAGCGGTAAATAAAGGATTTTCATCCCAACTCCCGAGAGATTTCCTTCCATCAGTGCATTAATTATGAACGAACGAATAGGAAGAGGCGATTATTAAGGACGTGTCAAGTAACAAGTGGAAGAGCTAACACGTGTAGGCGACTAAGACGAAAGTACGGAAAAATGTCAGTCGATAAGAAAACAAAGAGATGAACTGGTGCGGAAAAAATAATTAGAGTTTTCTCATGCCACACTCTCTACCAAAAGAGCGATATGAGAAGAGGCAAAATGTAGGTACAAAATACCGCACACTCATCTAGTATGCGAAGCAACTCCGTTAGCAGTAAGCGAACACGGACACGTACGACATATCCAAGATGACGAACCAGACGACGTCACCTAATCACGAGTAAAGCGTGAAGAACTATGCGGAAGTGAAGAAATCGTGCGTTAATGATAAAAGTCTATGCGACATTGATGCGCGTCAGATCCGAAATAAGGGGCTTTATTAGCTGTCCTCCACTATGTAAATTCCTATATAAGGAGCCGAGCGCCCTTGTGTATAGAGAGATCTCTCTTTTTGGATGAGCTTAGAGAAGAAATTTAGGAGAGAGAAAGTTATTTGCTCCCCAAGTTAGGGTTTCTTCATATCTTTGTACTTGTTCTAAGATTTTAATAAGAGTTCTTGAGTATTTCAATATGGTTTTTTAGATTGTTTCATAGATCCTACTAAGGGTGTGGTTGTTTCTTAGATTGTTTCATAGATCCTACTAATGGTGTGGTTGTGAGATTTCTGGCAACTACAACTTGCACCAAGAATGTTGAAACAGGATTCAACTTGGTTTAGTGAAAATGCTCCACTCTTGATACTTTTCTCTGGAAAGAACTCCTGTCTTGTGTATACCGAATATATAATATATTGGGTTGGGTGCTACAGTTGAGCCCACTGCTTTTTCAATCAATCCAGTTGGTTTATTGTGAAGCGTCATAAGATAAGAGGCTGAATGCTGCAGATAATAGGAGATTTCCTTAGAACGATGTTTTGGGGACTATCCCAAAACAGTGGGGGACTACTTATTTATTCAAATGTCCACCCTAAATTTTAAGGGTGTCCTAAAAGATTAGGGAAGACTAATCTGCCTTTATCCTAATTAAGGTTATAACTAATCCTAATAACCCACTAATTTAACCACTACCCACTAATCTAAACCCCTAAATTAAAACCAAAAATCAGTTTCAAAACCTTTTCTTTTCTTTTATTCTTCTTCTTCTTCTTCTTCTTCTTCTCCAACATCAACCAAGAAGTCCGATTCGAGTAAAATGAAAATCCGCAGGTAATTTCCTTCATACCCATTCCTTTTAATCGTTTTTTGTTGAAGAAATCGATTAGAAATCATCAAAAACCATAGAAAATGGTTGTTACAGTATAGATTTCGGCTAGGAGAAATTTTGAAAACCCTAGATTTTGGTAACCGAATTTTCAATATGAAGAACAGTTCGGCCAAGTAGGAATTTTTAGGTAACCGAACTATGTAGTTCGGTAAGCTCGCAAAAAAAAAATCGTAACCGAACTCTTTCTTTATATGCGAAATTTGAGTTCGGTTTAGTCGATAAATTTATATAGGTAACCGAACTTTGATAAAATATAGTTCGGTTACTTCGCAATTTCTATGGGGTAACCGAACTTTGATCTGTCAACAACAAACTTGTAGTTCGGTGACTTCGCAACTTATACCAGATATTGCGATCTTGCCGAACTTGTTCTTTGGAATTTTCTATGGTATAGTTCGGCAACATAATTACTACACTCGACTAAACTGAACTACAAAGTTCGGTTTGCTATTCAATGATCGTGATTTGCGATCTTGCCGAACAAAAAGTTCGGTAACAAAGGGACTAAACTCGACTATACTCTATAAAATTAGTTCGGCAACGTTTTCTGGAAAAAGATAACCGAACTCTCAAAAACCTCCATTAAAACAGAGTTCAGTTACCTGCGTATGCTGAAATGAGTAACCGAACTGCACATACAGGAGAGTTCGGCTACTTGTTTTGCAGAATTGCTAACCGAACTACTTTGACCTAGCCGAAATTTCTTCCTGAAATTTTCGATTTGGCCATTTTTTTGCACAATTCAAGCTACATTAACTAAATTTGAGCCATACATGAGTACCCATAACTTCATCTTCTGGTTGTGGCTGATAAAATTCAAATTTGGGTTCTTCCCTCTTTTTCTTCATCTTTTTTTTTTCTTCTTCTTCTTCTTCTCTCTCAATAATTCTGATTCTAACAAAACTATCCTATTAATAACTCACTAATCACTAACTAATCAGTAATTAATCATTACACTAACACTAACTAATCAATAAACTAACTAATTTAATTACCAAGGATAAATTTGGTATTTAAAAAAAATAAAAATAAGGGGTGACCCAAAATTACTTCAAATATTCATCCCCAAATTGGAAGAGTAGTCCCCAAAACATCGTTGTTTTGTTTTGGGATTTTCTGCGAATTAACACTTTGACGTGCTTCTTTTGTTTTGGCATTAGCTTTGGGGCCAACTTTCAGATATAAATGAATAGTATATTGCCCTTTCCTACACCTGTGGAGGTACTGTGTAGGATGGTCCAAGTGGAAAACCGACCAATGACCATCAAGGTGGGCTACTTTTTGTAATTCACAAAGACCAGTCTTTCCTAGAAAAAACTCCATCTTTGTCTTCCATTTCTTCCCTTTTGGTCAAACATTTTCTCTCTTTCATTCACCTGTCCATAATTCCATTCACAAGCACAACCCCCCTTCCTCATCATTTATCACTCATAAGCTCTACCACTCATCAAATTTCCGAGATCCAACTAGTACAACTTCACTAATCTCTTTGAGAAAACTTTAGTGCACAAATTGAGTGCAAGTTGTTAGTTCCTCAAATTGCGTCATCTTGGAAAATTCCCTTTCCATGTCGAGTGGGATTGAGTCGTAAGTCGGAAATCAATCTCAAATTAGGATTCACATTGTTCTATCAGTGGAAGCCCTCGTAGTGATTATACGTCCGATCTCATGGGAATCCCCTCCAAGAAGAGGTATACTTGGATCTATTTAGTAACTATTCACACGGTATTGAATTAGCTATTCAAAATAGATTTCTCAAATATTTTGTTTATGGAATTTTATCTTATAAGCTAACTTTAGTTTTTCGTAGGAAAACAATACTGAGATGGACAGAACAAGTACGGGAACAGACAGGACTGGAAGGTCCCGTAGATGATGGGTATAGTTGGAGGAAATATGGAATGAATTACGCTTTTGGAGCTAGACATCTAAGGTAAACCATTGCTATAAACATAATTCATCCATTCCCATTTTGTACTTACAAGTTTAGTCTCTAACAAGGTGGACCATTGCTATAATTTCAGAAGCTATTACAGATGCACTAATAAATCACAAGGGTGCTCGGCGTTGAAACAAGTTCAACGTTCCGAGGAAGACCCATCAATGTTTATTGTCACTTACAGGCGAAGACATAATTGTATTCAATCAGCACACTTGTTACCAGAGCAATCAGAAAAGAGGCATGATCAACAAGATGAAAAACAACAGAAAGGATCAGTGGAAACATTAATCAATTTTCAAACAGGTTGTCATGTTAAAACGGAGGAATCCCATGAGGAAAAAGTAGTACTAAAATCACCTTCATTCTCATTTCCTTCTGCTCCATTACCCACTAAAGGTATAGAGAAACAAAGTACCAACAACATTTTCTCTTCACAGCTGACTCCTGATAATCAATTCATGAGTAGTCCTTTTTCATCCTCATCTACTTCAGAATCCAATTCGCTTTCTTCTCATAAACTGAACAATTATGGAGGTGGTCAGAATCTACAAACTTCAGACTAAGACAATCTTTGTTTGGATTTGGATTTTTTTGATGGCTTGTGATTCTTGTTTTCCGTTTGATGTATAATTGTGGAGATTATATCATTTCGATTTATGATATTAAAACGTTTGATCTAGTTCAATTAGCAAGTTAACAAATAGTATATATTTTAGCCTGAAAATTGTAGGAAATCGAGCCTACCTTTGAAGGAGATGGATTTCCTACAGGCTAAATTATGGATTTCCCAACCATAATTTGGTTGTACTTGCAGGGTTTTGCGGTGTTTCTTTAAATCTTCTACTCGAGTCATGACTCCCAGTAATGTTAAATCTCAACATTACTCATAGGATTCAACTTGGTTCAGTGACAGTGCTCGAACCTTGATACCTTTCTTTAAAAAAGAACCCCCCTCCGTATACCAATATGTTTGGGGTGCTACACTTGAGCCGATTGCTGGGTCTTATCCTGAGTTTTGCTTTTGACTGCACTATAATGTACGTCACAATTGATTAGAAAATTGATTAATTTAAATTCTAGAGATTGGTACAACATTGATTAAATAGATAATTTAGGAGATTAGAAAATAAATGAATGATGGGTGAGTATGAAATTATGATCCCAAACCCAAACAAAAGCCTTTTTCCAGTACCAAGTACCAGGTAGGCTAGAGATTATCTCACAAATGTATAATATAGTTTTTACGCCGGTCTGTCAAGCCTTGCACAACCCACACTACGGCAGACACATACTTGACGCTACCTGGGCCACTTTTTGTGTTTATTTTGGGACCAGATGAAGAAACACCGTTTTAATGGGATTACGAATTCTCGACCATTAACACGGATATACTCACACCCTATCCATGTTGCAGAAGCTACGGGGGTTCCCCTTCACAATCTTGCCAACTGCAGCGTTACAGGGGGGATTTCCCCTTTCACACTCTGTAGGGTTGCATTTACGTGTTCGCTTATTGGGACAAAGGAAATTAACAGTAGAAAATAGGGGGTCGTTTAGTCTACGTACCGAAATCCTACCTCTTTCACGTGGATCGCCGCTCTCCATGCTTGTCTGTCCAACTCCTGCTCCTGCGATAAGTTTCGGTTTTTCATGTCCCGTTTTACGGACTCGTCCTAAGTCAACTTCGGTCGGCCTCTGCGTTTCATCCTTCGTTCAAAAAAAAAAAAAAAAAAAATTATTATCCGCGCTATACCTCCACTTCCCTTGCCTTTTCCTGTACCTCTGGAGGTACTCTTTTGCAAAATGGATCAACTGGGGAACTGTCCATTCCTATTTTTAATTAATTTTATACTAAACAAATTAGGGAGGATAATTCGACCTCCTTTAGTGGGGGGTTTGCACTTATTCAACTCCCTTTATTAGCTAATCATTTTTCTGTTCTCAAATTAGTATTGCTGATCTATGATTAATGAGCTCTTCACCCCTCCTAACTCCAAATACATCCTCTTTAGTACTTATTCCAAATAAGGAAAATTTCAGCTATCTTTGCAATTTGCGTACGAAATAGTAATCTATGAAACCACTTGTAATTCGGATTTCTAAAGAACTATCCACTTGCCAAATAGGTATGTATGCTAGATTCACATTGCCCAAAATAACTATAATAATCTACTAATTTAAGGCAAAATGAGCAAGTGCATCCATTTTTCAATCCAGCCTATCACGTACTAGCCATGAAGTCACATATTCCGCTTTACTCGGATTTGAGCACCAAAAATCTAACGCGGATTGAAGCTCTACTTACCCAATCAGGGTTCCTATAAATCCACATCCTTCCTTCCTTGCTCATCATTCATCACTACTCATAAACGGCTCTCCAAATCCCACCATAGTAACAATCAATATATCCAACAATTCTAAAAATTTACATACTAGTTTTCTTTGTGAAATATTTGCACCACTTTGTGCGCAAACTTGAGTACCCAAATTCAGATTCCTGGTCGAGTCTTCTGAATCAAATTGTTCAATCTATTCAAGCTCATCGTCATTTCACTAGATCCACTTATCTTATATTCTCTTTTTCACTAAGAGTACTAGTTGCAATTATGAGTAGTTTGATTAAAATGGAGGAGAATAATAGTAGCATGAGTTATTTGGATCAAAAACCATTGATACTCAATGAGCTAACCCAAGCTAAAGAGTTACTTGAGCAGTTACTATTAGGTCTTGATTCTGCTACTTCAACTGCTGCCAATTTGCTAGTACCTCAGATTTTATCATCCTTTGAAAACACCCTTTCCATGTTGACCGGGATCAAGTCGGAAGCTGACAGCGTCCAATCTCAAATTACTGGAACCAAGACAGATGTTATCCCGTCCGATTCCCCCCGTTCTGTTGACAGAAGTCCTTGCAGCAATTATAAGTCTGATCTCACTGGAATTGCCTCCAAGAAGAGGTATATTTGGATCTTTTTGACTGTAGATTAATTCTACGGTAGTTTTGTGATATTGTTTTTTGTATGAATTTATCTTATAAGCAACTTCTGTTTTGTGATTATAGGAAAACATTACAAAGATGGACAGAACAAGTCCGCGTTTGTGAACATACGGGGTTGGAAGGACCTGTAGATGATGGGTATAGTTGGAGAAAATATGGACAGAAAGATATTCTTGGAGCCAATTATCCAAGGTGAGCAATAATAACATTCATGAATTCACATTATATATCTTCAAAAATCAAATGTCTCATTAGACTTATTGCGAATTTTCAGAGGCTATTACAGATGTACTCATAGCAATGCTCAAGGATGCTTAGCTAGAAAACAAGTTCAACGTTCCGACGAGGACTCATCGATGTTTAGTGTCACGTATTGCGGAAGACATACTTGTATTCAAGGTGCACATTTGCTACCGGGGAAATCACAAAACCGACTCGATCAACAAGATCAGAAACGGATCAAAACACAAGAAACAATTATCAATTTCCAAACTAGTAGTCGTCGTAGTAAAACAGAGGATTTCAATACGACCCAAGCAGTTCTAAGATCCCCTTCATTCTCATTTCCTTCTGCTTCGATACCCATTCCATCATGTACCGATAAAGAAAATAACAACGACAACAATAACAACAACAACAACATTTTCTCTTCAATGACACCTGATAATCACTTCATGACTAGTCCCTTTTCTTCATCTCCTACAATTTCAGAATCCAGTTCCTTCTCGCCTTACCAAGTGAGCTATTTTTATGGTGGACAAAACTTAGAAACATCAGATTATGATCTTTGTGAATTCACTTCAACATTGGATTCTCAAGATATTTATTTGGACTTTGATTTTCCATATGGCTCGTATGGTTCTCGATATCCATCTGATACATTATAGTCATCATTGATTTTTGTACAATTAGCTATTTCTTGTTATAAAAGTAATGATTATTTCTCTCCTAATGATGAAGATAATATTATTTCGAATGTAATTGTAAAGTCCCATGAACGTTATTCACTAGCGAAAGTACCTTCTCGGCTACCCATGAAAACTTATAAAAATTGTGTCACATTATTCACTCGATGTGTTCCACTTCCATCTCCGATGGTGAGTAGAGAGTATCTACGTTAGAATGTAAATAGATTTGCACCAAAAAGTGCATCCTTTCACGTCTAATTAAATTATGTTTCGTGTTTACTGTTTGGTTCGCTAATTTTTCGTCTAATTAATTAAGAATGTACCTTGGAATCTAGTATGTGTGTGTGATTATTCTCCCGCGTTAACGTTCCCTTTGACAATTATTATTTCATAACTTACATCATAAAAGTAAAGAAAAACATATCCCAATGCCCCTACCGCCTTCTGTGATCTTCCCTTTTCCCTTTCTGTACCTGGAGGTGTTGTTGTCATCAATTGGGAACCATCCATGGAAGTTGTTTACTTTTAGTAATCCTGTTTCTTCTTAATTAATTATTCAATATTTTATGTGTTTAGTTTTCTTAAGCTAATCCAAAAAAATTAAACAAATCAGGGTGGCTAGCTTTATTTCCTTTGCCCAATTTCAACTCCATTAATTAACTAATTATATTTAATATCTAATGATTATTGCTTAGTCGTGCTTTTATGTCCGTTCTCTTTGTTATTTGTTGTTGCTAATCCGTTCTACCTAGATTTTCTTGAGTACTAATCCAAAAAAGGAAAATTTCACTTTGCATTCCGGATAAGAAGATCTGTCCATTTTTACTCATGAATCTATGTTCATATCCCGCAGTCATATCTTAAGCAAACCCAGTAAACTCAGTATCATATCTCTGTTTGAAGTTTTAAAACCACGCATCACTTGTCATTACGCTAGGATAGTTAACAGATGCTGATTTGAGCTTTGTGAGCAATACTTGGCATGTCGACGAAACTTCATCTCCAATGCATTACCTAGCTAGCTATTTATGTCGCTATTTCTCCTTGTTGCAGAATGCATAGTGCTACAAAATGCAATGACCGAGTAAATAGCTTAAGATATTTGCAATTCAAATGCCACTTGAGAGTTTAGAGTGCTCTCCCATCAAAGCCACTTGAGAGATTTTAAATAAGTCCACTAGATGGATAACAAAATCGCGTTGTCCCAAAATAACTTAATATATGGATGATTTTAAATTGATTAACAAGTTTTTATCTTAATTATCTCAATCGATTCCGTGCACCCAACCTGTTATGAAACAGGGATAGTAAATACATGCTGGTAATAGGTATCAAAAAATTTCAAACGTGTCCAAATATATCAGCATCAACGCCATCAATCTAATCCATGACGCACCACCCAAAAAAAAGTCCATGATATGATATTTCCGATATTAATTATCGGACAAACAACTCGGGTAGAAGATGTTTTTACTCTTCATCACAGTTAAGGATACTGGATACAATAATCCTCTACTAAAAATTGGATTAGCATGGGTATATTTTAGACAAACACCCAGCATGTTTGTTTTCTTCTCTATATAGGTAGAGGGTTCTACATAGAGGTTTACCTCTATCTCTATATGAATACCACTACCTAGAGCCTTCTAAATTTATGTTTGTTTAACCACTATCTAATAACTCTATATTTAAATGTAAATTTGTATATTTCACAGTTTACCCTTATGCAATTCAAAAATTCCAAGATTCATTTTAAATCAACATTGTCAAAAATTCAAACCGTTACACAGATAAAGTGAAATACAAACTAATAAAAGACCAAACCAAACCCCCTTCATCCTCACCTGCACTTCCTCAACAACCCTATACAGATGACACATAAAGATACCCCATCTCTTGAAATTCCAAGATTCACTTCGACGGTAGTAGTTCACTTCGTCCGAACGGAGAGCAGCATCGTGCTGGTACCGAGATGATTCTTGAATTGTGTCAGTAATGACATTCCTCATACCACTCACCATACGCAACAAGCCTTCATAGCTGTTAGCAACCACCTGAAAAATGATAAGAAAGTTAAGCTTCCAGATAGAGAAAGCAAGTATTGTACCAGGGGAATTCAAAAAGCAATAAGTAAATTCTCACTTTAGGAACATCTGATCCAAGGGGTAGACCAAACGTACTTATCATCCAGACTAGGGATATCAACATAACGAATTTTTGCACTGGCAACAGTAACAGGGAAATGCCAGGAAGGAAATTTGCCCAAGTCTAAAGGATGATGAGACTTATGCCGGACAACCTGAAATCAAGAAAAACGCAAGGATGAAAATGGGTCATATTAGATATTTGAAGATGGAACTTTTGAAAAAAATTAAAAGATAGTTAAACAAAAAAAATTACAAGATAGCTAAACATGCTGAAACCAACACATGACTGAGAGACATGCTGAAACCAACGGATATGAGATAGCTAAACATGCCTAGTCAATCTTTTGCCAGCACACATAATAAGCCGAGTAGGAGCTAAAACTTCGTTGAGAAACACTTAAGTCTAAAAGAAGTATTTATTGGCAATAAATGAAATAGTAGAAAACAAGTTGTACAACTATGTAGGAAATAAATTCAAGGTACTGCAGACCCCACAAATATGAGACCAAAGCTAAATAACTTTCTGCAGTATGATATCTGAAACTGCAAGATGTATTAAGCAATAAACTACATGAATTATATACGTGTGATTAGGATAAAGATATAACACACAATAGTCGTGCATGTACTTCACTCTTGTAGCCTTTAGCTCTAAAGAAAACGCTGGACCAAATAGATTCCATACTTTGTGGATGGTAAAAAGTCATACCTTGATGCGAAGCAAATGCTGTTAATGTTTCCGACGAGTTACAGGAACCCAAAATTAATAGAGACTCTTTCTAACAGGTCATAGTAATTCATAGCAATACTGGCAGAACTGCAATTTTTACTTTGTAAAAATCCTTATCAGAAGGGGATCTTTTACGATACGAAAATTCTCATCAAAAAGATGCAAAGATCATCCAATGCAAAACGATACACAGCTGAACAGAAATTTGAGGCAGAAACGAAAAAATATATTTGTAATCACTTTCTAAAAATGCAAAATGAATATAAGTATCTGTTATAGACCGTAAATCCCGAGATAAAAGATATAATTGGTATAATTAATCCTTTCCAATAAAAGTTCCTACAAGGGTTATTAGCTCATGACTTCATAACTAATTTGATGCACTGGCTACTGTACATTGGGTATTCACCCAAAACTTTGGAAAGGTGAAAATGCTAAAATTCGGATAAAAGTTATATACATAGACAAGAGTTTGAGCATAAATTGAAGACAAATCTCCGTAAATAGTACTATGATAGTAGTGATTACTTTCATCAGCAAAAACCAAAAAATAAATTTCTAATCTATGAATGATAGTACAGGACAAGCATCAAGCACCTATGTGCTGTGAACTATATACATTGATAATAGGATCTTGATTAGTTTTTTAAGACAAATGATGCTACAGATTACCAAAACCTAATTAACAACATTGGTAACCATAAAATCAGAAGCTAGAATCACAACCATTAAGGATCCCTATTTCATAACCTACCAACCATATTAGGATAATGCAAATCTAATACCAACATAAAATTCTAGCATACCAAGCAAAACCCACACAATATGAACACCAGATCTGATTTCTCCCAAGTTTCAATTACAGAAATAACAATTTGTAACAACATGCAAGATATACAATTTTAAAAACAAGCATGCCTTACCGAGATTAACCGTGTTGGAAGAGTAAATTTGATTTGGATTATCTAAATGAAACTATAAAATACGATAGAGATATGGAAAAGTCTCGTAACTAGTAGAAAGGTCTAGAGTCCTTGTAAAACAAGGGATTGAAGTCGGTTAGCTTGGTACCTAGAAATATCTAGAGTCTGTACGGTAGAGAAGAAATATCTAGATGGGTCAAAGTCGGTTGTAAAATGTGTATGACTAGTGAATATTCTATACATGGCTAGAATAGTTAGAGTCGGTTGTTACTCCCTATATAGGGCAGTTGAGGTACCAATTGAAAGTGTAATCGAGTGAAGACACCAAGTGAGGTGAAGGTGCAAATACAATGAGACTAAGTGAGTTTTGTAAGAAAGTTAAGGTCCTGTACAATCAAAAAGTTTTGAAAGTAATAAAATTTGTTTCTTCCAACCATCACTTGAGTGATCAGTGAGTTCAATTGAGTGAGTGCCAAACAGTTCCTAATCCCATTTAGCCCATTAACCCCAAAATCATTTCCAACAAAGTGGTATCAGAGCCATTAGATCCTAATGGCTAGTGAAATGTTTCCTTTTCACGTCCCAAAAATCACTAAAGATAACTATGAAAATTGGAGCATCCAAATGAAGGCGTTACTAGGCTCGCAAGATGCTTGGGAGATAGTAGAGAAAAGTTATGTCAAACCAGAGGATGAAGCGGCGCTTCCGCAAAATGAAAAAGATGCGCTGCATATTTCAAGAAAGAGAGACAAGAAGGCTCTCTACCTCATCTATCAAGGAATGGATGAGTCATTGTTCGAGAAGATATCGAGAGCTGTTAATGCAAAGCAAGCATGGGAAATTTTGCAAAATTCGTTCAAAGGCGTGGACAAAGTAAAGAAGGTGCGGTTGCAATAGAGGTGAGTTTGAATCTCTCTCCATGAAAGAGTCCGAATTAATATCGGATTATTTTTCAAGAGTTTTAGTCGTTGTTAATCAACTAAGAAGAAATGGCGAGGTTATGAGTGATAGTCGTGTGATCGAAAAAATATTGCGGTCACTTGTTCCTAAATTTGACTATATCGTCGTCGCAATTGAGGAGTCAAAAGACGTCGAATCCATGACCGTGGACGATATCATGGGATCGTTACAAGCCCATGAAGAAATAATGAGAAAGATAAGTAAAGAGGGAACGGTAGAACAAGTTCTACAAGCAAAGATCACCTTGAAAGACAAAGGAGAAAGCTCTAGCAGTAATGACAGAGGAAGAGGACGCAACTACTACGGCGGAAGAGGAAGAGGAAGGCATAATAATAATGATCATATAGGCCAGAGGTCAAGCTCCACAAGAGGTCATGGAAGAGGAAACAATTCATGTCGCAACAATAATAGGCCAAGTTATGACAAATCTCAAGTTGAATGCTATAATTGTCATAAGCTTGGTAATTATGCTTCGGACTGTCGATCTTCTTCAAATAATGTCGATGAGAGAGCAAACTATGTTAGTAAAGAAAATCAAGAAGACCAGACCTTGTTTGTAGCATGCAAAGGAGGTGACTATGATGAAAATTATACATGGGTGCTTGATACGGGAGAAAGCAACCATATGTGTGGCACGAAGGATAAGTTCGTGGAGCTTGATGAATCAGTTTCCGACAACATGACGTTCAGGAATGGAGAAAAAACTCCGGTGAGTGGTCTTGGAAATTTTTTAATTAAGTTGAAAAAAGGAAATCATGAGTTTATTTCAGATGTTTACTACGTCCCTAACGTAAAAATGAATATATTAAGTTTGGGACAACTTTTAGAAAAAGGCTATAGGATGAGCATGGAGGACCTTAGTCTTTTCATCAGAAATAAGAGAGGAAAATTAATTGCCAAAGTTCCAATGACGGGAAATCGGATGTTCTATTTGAACATTCAAAATGACATCGCGAGATGTCTAACTGCTTGTGTGAAAGACTCGTCGTGGCTCTGGCATCTTACGTATGGACACCTCAATTTCGGAGGATTAAAGTTATTGTCCAAACAAAAGATGGTTAGAGATTTGCCAAGAATAGACCACCCGGATCAATTCTGCGAAGGATGTTTACTTGGGAAACATTTCAGAAAAAGTTTTCCTAAGGAGACATTGACGAGAGCCACAAAGCCATTAGAGTTGATTAACGCAGATGTTTGTAGACCGTTAAAGCCAAGCTCGTATGGTGGAAATAACTATTTCCTCATATTTGTCGACGATTTTAGTCTGAAAACCTGGGTTTATTTCTTGAAACAAAAATCGGAGGTTTTCTCCTATTTCAAGAAATTTAAATCCCTTGTGGAGAAAGAAAGTGGCTTCGAAATTTTGGCTATGAGATCAGATAGAGGGGGTGAATTTACTTCAAAGGAGTTCGAGACTTACTGTGAAGATAATGGAACCCGTCGGATTCTTACGGTTTCATACACACCTCAACAAAATGGAGTTGCCGAAAGGAGAAACAGGACAATTCTTAACATGGCCCGGAGTATGTTGAAGAGCAAGAAATTGCCTAAGGAGTTTTGGGCAGAAGCGGTTGATTGTGCGGTTTACTTGATAAACTGGTGTCCCACGAAGAATGTGTGGAACATGACTCCTCAAGAAGCATGGAGTGCAGTTAAACCCGGAGTTTCACATTTGCTAGTATTCGGAAGCATTGCATATGCTCGTGACAAGAATGTGAAGTGCATATTTATCGGTTATGATGCTCGATCAAGGGGATATAAGTTGTGCGATCCGACCAACCGAAAGGTCATTATAAGTAGAGATGTGAAGTTCGATGAAGAAGGCATCTAGGACCTTGATGTTCAAGAAAAAGAGAATAATTTTCTCCCGATCCTGGAAGAAGAGGAGGAACAACAAGTGCCGCCAGAACCAGGCGTTCAAGATGTTTCACCATCTCAATCGCCTCTAAGATTGGAACGTGTTGAACCGTCATCAGAAGAAGAAATCTCGAGCGAGAGACCTTTGCAAGTGAGAAGTCTAAATGAGATATACGGAGATCCGGTATCACTATTTTGTCACTCTGCAAGTTTTGCACCAGATAGAGAAGTCGTGAAAGCAAGAAAGTGGAGGAATGTGGAAAGAAGTAATGCCACGGAGCTTAGAGTAAAGAAAGACTATGAAGCAAAGAAAAGCGCCAAAAGAAGAAGAGGAACACTGAAGGCGAGATGGGTAGTGAAAGACTATAACCAAACACCATATCGGAAACGTGCTTCCAAAATCAACCATGTGCAAGAATTTCGGCATCGTAAAAGTACGACTTGGAACTATAATCAAATCAAGTTTAAGGGAGGATATAATCAAATCAAGTTTAAGGGAGGATGTTGGAAGAGTAAACTTGATTTGGATTATCTAAATGAAACTAGAAAATACGATAGAGATATGGAAAAGTCTCGTAACTAGTAGAAAGGTCTAGAGTCCTTGTAAAACAAGGGATTGAAGTCGGTTAGCTTGGTACCTAGAAATATCTAGAGTCTGTACGGTAGAGAAGAAATATCTAGATGGGTCAAAGTCGGTTGTAAAATGTGTATGACTAGTGAATATTCTAGACATGGCTAGAATAGTTAGAGTCGGTTGTTACTCCCTATATAGGGCAGTTGAGGTACCAATTGAAAGTGTAATCGAGTGAAGACACCAAGTGAGGTGAAGGTGCAAATACAATGAGAGTAAGTGAGTTTTGTAAGAAAGTTAAGGTCCTGTACAATCAAAAGTTTTGAAAGTAATAAAATTTGCTTCTTCCAACCATCACTTGAGTGATCAATGAGTTCAATTGAGTGAGTGCTAAACAGTTCCTAATCCCATTTAGCCCATTAACCCCAAAATCATTTCCAACAAACCGAAGTAGAGATCTTCAAAACTTTTTTGAGATTTAACTAATTTGGAGACGAAATCTTCAAAAACAATCAATATTCTTTACGAATCGAAGTTCTTCTTCACGAATGGAAGTTCCAGAGAGATTTTCTCTCTGTGAGTTCAGAGGGAACGAAGAGCAGCCGAGAGAGAAAATGCGAAAGCGAAAACAATTTTAGGTTTTGTTTTGGTGGTGGACAAAAACTGTCAAATAAGGATTTGTTTTAGGGTCATATGGACATTTCATAGTAAAATAGAGGTTTGCCAAGAAAATAGCAGCTGAGAGGTGCTATCTAATTTCCTCTATCTAGTAGAGGTTTAGCCTCTATATTGGTAGAGGTAGTGGAAAAAACAAACACCAACAAAATGGGGCCCACCTCTACATAGAGGTAGATAGTGATTTGCCTCTGAGGAGAAAACAAACAAGCCGTGTGTTTCCCATTTTTTTCCTTTTCTGCAATTTTAGTCAAACTTTTTCTTTCATTCATTCTTACACCCCCTAATATGAGTTAAAGGATTCCCTGTCCATTTTGTATTTCCTCTAGAGATGTATACGTCGTCATCTGGTAAGGTAGATAGATAAGCTAGTTTAATTCGATAATCTAGTCTCCTAATTACTTTTCATGCATGACGCATGCACGTTCTATAAGTTTTGTTCGCCATCTGAGTGCCTTGTGGACCACAAATAAAACTGAACTTATAAGTTGAGTAATTGACTTATTTGCACACTCACACAGTCAAACTAAGAGATCTCAGTGC
The DNA here is from genome assembly GCA_023531105.1 of Papaver atlanticum. Lineage (NCBI taxonomy): Eukaryota > Viridiplantae > Streptophyta > Magnoliopsida > Ranunculales > Papaveraceae > Papaver > Papaver atlanticum. The sequence continues at coordinate 1,456,463 of JAJJMB010001820.1, read as the reverse complement.
CTAAGGTGGGTTAACCGAGGGAAATGTCAGTATTATATGAAACTCCGTATGGTTCAGCAATGGCTTGGTATCATCCTCTCATATCAAGAACCGGGAAAGTCAATTAGGAGCTAATCCCTTCTGCTGTCGTATGATGCTGTGGAAACAGAGAAAGTGCCGAATTTTTATGGATAAGAATAATTTTAAGACGGATAGAGATTTGGGGATAAAAAACACTACAACTCATAATTTAGCTTGGGCAGCTGTGGCTGGTAGAGGTGTAAAATGGTCTGTGTGAGCACACAACCCAGCTCAGCACGTTAAAATTTGAGCCCAATCCAACCCAACACATGATGAGTTAGCCCACAATGACACAATACGTTAGCTTCATGTGCTTTGCTGGGCCAGACTAGTCGACAAAATGTAAAGTTTGGATAAACTCCCAGTCTTTCCATAAAATAAATATTTCCATAAAAACATATATAATATTATCTAAATATATGAAAATATTTCATTTGAAAATATACAAAATAAATGTGCCAGGCACAGCACGGCCTAACACGATTATTTTCCTGGTCGACACAACACAATGCGCAATCGAGCACGACACACCACGGCACGTCTTAATCTATGGCACGACTGACGACACAACACGACACATAACACAGAGGGGCTCACCTTAGGTCTCTGAATTCCAGCAGGACTCTATGCACTTGATTCCCTTAGCTGATTAAGGTACAGTCGCGTTCCTTACGCCTCTGAATCCCAGCAGGACTCTACGCACTTGATTCCGTTAGCTGATCTCACCCACAACTAAGAGTTGCTACGACCTAAAGTCGAAGACTTGATAAAAAAATCTGCCTCACACAGAAAAGTCTATTAAATAGATAAATATGTCTCCCAATTAAATACCTATGAGTTTTGTTCCGTCTTTTGATAAATCAAGGTGAACAAGAACCAATTGATACACCAGACTTATATTTCCGAAGAACAGCCTAGTAATAGGGTAGCGAAACAAGATATTGTGGAATCTCAAACGATGAGACGAAGATGTTTGTGACTACTTTTTATCTTGCCTATCGAAGATTAAATCTCGAGCAAATATTAGAGAAGATAGTACTCAATACGATAGAACAAAGAAAGATTAGAACACGCAACTACAAAGAAAATAGTTGGGTCTGGCTTCATAATCCCAATGAAGTCTTTAAGTCGTTAACCTATAATGGTTTTAGGAAAAACCTAGGTTAAAGGAGAATCGACTCTAGTCGCAACTAGTATCACACAGGAGGTGTGGAGATTAGGTTTCCTAGTTGCTAGAGTTCTCCCTTATATAGTCTTCAAATCAGGGTTTGCAATCAGTGTTACCTTGGTAACAAAGCATTCAATATTCACTGTTAGATAAAAACCTGGTTAGACTCAAGCTAATATCTTTTAACCGTTAGATCGAACTTAGCTTGTTATACACAAATGAAAAGTGACTTCATTTAGATATGGGTAACCGTACATAAACGTATACACCTTTTTTGCTCAACAATAGTTAACCGAAGTTAACCATATGAACACTTTCATATCAACCTTGTTCATCTTAACACAACTAGTTCAAATGACTCAAATGGAACTAGTTATAAAGTTGTTCAATTGTTTATATTCTCATAGAAGTATACAAGACACAATTGAAGAAAAATTGATTTTGATTCACTCGAATCAATTCATGAACAGTATAGCCACGATTTGCAAAAGATTGCATTCCTTATTTTATAAATGTATTAGTTCATGAACAAACCGATTTTAGAACATAACCCACTCAAGTATACAAACGGGTACGCATACCTAAGTAGCTGGATTTGGTCTAGGTTCGCCAGTATGCGAACGGGTACGCATACAGTCGTACACCATGAAACTCAGTTGAATTCCCGGACTTGAACTTACGCCGGTACGCATACGGGTATGCATACTAAGTTCCCGGACTTCAACTAACAAACCAGTACGCATACGGGTATGCATACTATGGTTCCCAGACTTGGAATAACTTGCAACAGTTAGCATACAAGTACGCATACTGTGCTATATCCAATCATGGTTAATTGTTCTAAACTCCCATTTCAATCATTGAAACATTCTTCGAAGACGACAATAGTTGTCTCACATAAACTATTAGCTTCAAATAAATTTTCAAGTGATCAATACGAAACATTCCGAGTCTACACCAAATGACTGTCTCACACAAATCATATAAGATGTTACCAGGCGATTTTTACATGATCATCTTTTGACTTTCGTCAAGAGTATAAGATGAACTTGGTTAAAGCAAAAGCTTACCAACACATATTTCGAGAAATATGTAGGCGAGTTAAACTCAGCTTGAAATATCAAATGTGTATAATCGAAGTCTATATAGCTATACGACTTTTGTCTCAAATAGGAGTTAGAGTAGAAATAGACTTTTGAGTGATAGATGAGTTCAAGTCTCCACATACCTTATGTTGATGAAGTTCCACAAGCTCCCCTTAGTAGTTCTTCGTCTTCAATCGATGAACGCCGTGAAGTCTAAAGCTCAACTACACTTTCTATCCTAATCCGAGACTTAGCTATAAGTAGACTAGAAATCAAGCTTATAGTTTTGACAACTAAACTTGACAAACAAACTTGAGATAGCAACGCTTGCGATTTCGACCGAGCAGTGCTCTAACACTACGGCTACCAGAATGACTTTTCCTGATTTTAAAGAAGAGTTTATGGAGTTTCTGATTCTAAAGAAGAGTTTATGGAGTACCTGATTCCAAAGAAGAGTTTATGGAGATGATTGTTCATGGAATTCAACTTCATGTTGATGATTTCAAAACAAAACAAAAAACAAATTTGTGAAGGGGGGAGGAAGATTCTAATGGAATTTTTGTTCCATCAAGAGTTTCTCCTAGTCTCGTGCATGAGTCTCATGATCAATTGGATCAAATGGAAAAAAGGGAAAATTCCTCTTCTTCGGATCCGTCGATTCCCCCTGGATTCGAAACATATAAGCGATTCCAAGGGATTGAAGAAGATCAGGAGGTTGCTTCAAAAATCGCCCACATTGCCAAACCAACAATGTCCGAGTCGGTTCAAGGTGCCAACACCAAGGTGTGCATAAAGTCTAAAGTGACTGGTCTCTTCCCCAATGAGACGTTAAGCACCAAAAAACAAATGCTCTTCAAAATCTCTTACTAGTCCTAGTAAGATTTCAGCAGGTAATCTCATGGAGTTTGGTTCTATAATAGGGTTAAGCTTTCCCTCTTTGAAGGCAAATCGTCAAGAAATATTAGTGTGTGGCAAAAAATCACAAGTCGGGGTAGAGGTTGATGAAAATCTACTTAAATGTAGCCTGGGCTCTTATTTTAGTTCGCAAGTAACAATGATTGTTTAGTTCCTAAGGTTTGTCGAGAGTCCTTTGTGGCTTTTTGTTTATCCCTGAAACTTTTGTGCCTGGGTTGGTGCATTAACTTTTTAACATTTATTTCATTATAAAAGTGGAAGTGATAGATATCCCGCGGGCCCAATCCCGCAAGTTATCTCGCAAGAGACAAAAAAAGAGAAACCTAATAACCCGGCGGATTTGCACGGTGGTAGGTTTAGTGTGGGTCTCACCCCTTTGTGTCACATCGGGATAACCCGCCGGATCTGGCCCACGAGATGTAAATCATTTTCCTCGTAAAAGTAAAGGAAAACATATTCGAATTCCCTTGTGCTCTGTACTTTAATTGTGATCTTCCCTTGCCCTTTCTGTACCTGTGGAGGTGTTGATATCAAGTGGGAACTGTTTACTTTTCCTAATCCTGCTCTCTTTTTTTAATTAATTCAATTACCAGTATTTTATTTGTTTATTTTTGTTAATTAGCTAATTAACAAATCCGGATGTCTAACTTTTTCTTCTTCAAGTAGGCTTTTTGCCCAATTTCAACTCCATTAATTAACTAATTAATCATTTTTAATATCAATTTATTACTTCTTAGTCGTGGTTTTATGTCTAGTCTCTCTTTTATTTTCACTCCATAGTCCATTCTACCTTAGATTCAACCCTCTTTAGTACTTATCCATGAAAGGAAAGTTCCACCTTGCATTTTGCATAAGAAATCTATCCTTTTTTGTTCATAAAGTTAGTAGTGATTTCGGAATTTATCCACTAAACAGGTGGATTCTCTGCAAGCCTCATATCTAAATGCATAAAGAACAGTTAACAAAATGTTGATTTTTATACTTATTTATGTATGTGACTATTTCTCCTTTCGGCCGAACACATAGTGCAACAAAATGTAGCTAAATGCAAAAACCCGGTAATAAGCCCGGTAATAGGTAGAGATATTTGGAGTTGCAAGCAAGAGTGCAATAAGTCAAATAACGTTATTCAAATGCCACTTGAGACTAGAGATTTAAATCCACTAGATTAGATGACAGAATCGGGTTGTCCCTAAATAAATAAAATGAATCAATGTTATTTGAATTTGATTAACAAATTTATCAAGTTGATAATATTGTACTAATTAAGATACGCGTTAATGCATCCATGATGATAGCATAGGTATAAAAATAATTCCAAATGGTGTCACGTTTCACACGGTAGATAACTAGACACATCAGCTTCAATGCCTCCGATCTAGCCCATGACGTAGAAACCAAAAGAGGCCATGACATCGTATTTCCGGTTTAACCGGACAGACCGATAACGGGGATCACATCATCTAAAAATACCAGATCAGAAGGTGTTATTATATTCCACGATGTTCGTCCTGTATTTCCTCTGGAGATGTATATCGTCATACGGTGAGGTACATAGATAATCTAGTTTAATTAATATTTAATTAGTATCAAACCGAATATGTCTAAGTCTAATTACTTTTATGCATGACGCATACACGGTCTGTAATTTTTGATCCTCTTCATTTGTGAAGGTAGAAACGTGAATCCAAATATAATATCATGAGGTTAAAAGATTAATATGGCGACATATTGAGCTAAATTTTGATCAGTTTAACTATTTAAATCAATTAAGTAGATAATTTTATTACGAAAATGAGTAATTGAGGAAATATGATCCGGTATTCCACTTCCTTGCCCATTCTTTACGTGTGGAGGTATTGTTTTGCTTAGATCAAGTGGGAAAGTGTCCATCAAAGTTGTTCACTTTTGGTAATCCTGTTTTAATCATTTTTTTCTTTCAATTTTTTATATATGATTTCCCCTTAAACTAATTAGTATAAGGAATTAAACAAATCAAGGATGGGTAACTTTGTATTCTTCAGCCCTTTGCCGAATTTCAACTCCATTGATTAATTAATCATTCTTAATATGAAATTATTATTGCTTAGTCGTGCTTGTATGCCCTTCTTGCTGTATCAACTTTGTCGTTAATCTCTCTTTGTTGTTAATCTCTCTTTGACGATTAATCATTTCACCCATTTACGTCGTACAACTTCTTTAAATTAATAATCAATTTTCAGTATTTCTTTGTCGGTATTTTTTTTTGACAAAATTGACAAAATTAAACTCTGTCATTAGTATCATCATCCGAAAATTCAATCGTTGTATTGTCACTTTTCTAAAATTGATTTTTCACTTTGAGTTTTGAAAACTGATTTTATAGTATTTTCCAACAAGACTCTCTATAAAAAATTTAATATTCGTTTTTCCTCATAATTTTTTTCGTAGATGCGATAAAGTAAACTTATTAACCCCCAAAAAGAAAAAAATTCAAAAACTGCTTTCCTAGTAATCGATTTGTAGATGCGGTAAACCTTCTTAAGAAAAGAAAAGAATAATTGTCTACAGTAGTCATCCTTAAAAAAGAAAATTTCACTTTGCATTTTGCTTTCTCTTTTTGCTCAGTGTCTTTTGATTTTTAAATTTACTTAACAATAACATGCAGCGTGCATAGGCTACAAGTTGCAGCTAAATGCACATGCCCGTTTGAGGGTTGAGATTCGTATTTCTATCAACCACTTGGGAGTTGAGAAATTGAGATTCCAAATCCGCTAGATGACAGAATCAGGTTGTCCATAACTAAAATAGTTTAATGATTTGAATTTGATTAACAAATTTAATCAAGTTGATAATACAGTACTTAAGATAAACACCAGTGCGTCCATGTTGATAGGAAAAAACAAAAATGTCAAATTGGGTAGGGTAGCTTGGTTCCCCTTTCACATGGTGACATGTCAGCATCTACGCCATCAATCTAGCCCATGACGTACATCCCCTCAAGAGCCATGACATCATATTTTCCGATTTAAACGGGCTACGATTAACGCGGTTGAACATTCATTTTCCTGAAATGACATTTAAGGACACAACAAACATAAAGTGAATGATTTTAAAATGTTTCATTGGTTGAATGAATTTTGTTTTCTAAAATTATTAACCGTCTATTAATCGATTAATAGCTAATTAAGGAACAGGTAGCTGGATTAATTAAATCAGATCAGGAAAGACAAATGTCACGATATGATTTGCTTGGCACATTGGGCACATGTAACCTTGGGCACAGACGATACGCACCCATTTTTTTTGTATCATTCAATTCACCCCCACCTCGTCTATTAACCCTACCAGGGTCCCCTATAAATTCAAATGGTCACAAATCATCATTCATCACTAAAATCAATCACTAGATCTTCTCACAAATTTCCTACAAAAAAGAAGAAGTTCTTCCCAAACTCAGATTTTCTCAACCAAATATCAGATTACTTCACTTCCCAGATTACTAAATGGAGGAGAAGAAAACTACTGGCATGAGTTATCTGGATCCAAAACTATTCATACTCAATGAATTAGCTCAAGCTAAAGAGCTACTAAGACGGTTAGAAACGAATCTTCATACTGCTACTTCTACTAATGAAAGCAAGTTGTTAATCCCTCAAATATTATCATACTTCGAAAACTCTCTTTCCATGTTGAACGGGAGCAAGTCAGAATCCGGCAACGATCAATCTCAAATTACGGCATCGGAGACGGATAGCACCCCTACCGATTCACCTCGTTCCGTAAACAGAAGTCCTCGGAGCGATTCCGAATCCGATCTCATGGAACCTCCCTCCAAGAAGAGGTATACATAGATGATGAAATTAATTTGTTCGTTTTTCCATATTCACATGGCATTCAAAAGGTTTTATGATTATGAGTGAAATTATTAATCTTATGTGTAATCTGATTCTGCTGCTGTAGGAAAACAGTAGCAAGATGGACGGAACAAGTGCGTGTTTGCGAAGAGACGGGGCTTGAAGGACCTCTAGATGACGGGTATAGTTGGAGGAAATATGGACAGAAAGACATTCTTGGAGCTGCATATCCGAGAGGCTATTATAGATGTACACATAGAGCTACTCAAGGGTGTTTAGCTAGGAAACAAGTTCAACGTTCCGACGAAGATTCATCGATCTTTAATGTTACGTATCGTGATAGACATACTTGTGTTCAAGCACCACATTTACTACCAGGGCAATCACAAAACAAAGATGGTCAAGAACATCAAAAGCCAACAAAATCACAGGAAACAATTATCAATTTTCAAACAGGTTGTCTTGGTGAAACACCGGATTCCGGCGCGACAAAAGTAGTACCAAGATCACCTTCATTTTCATTTCCTTCGATTCCAGTACCAAGATCGCCTTCATTCTCATTTCCTTCGGCTTCGATACCAATTCCATCTGATGAACAAAAAGAAAATAACGACAATATTTTTTATTCAATGACACCTGATAATCACTTCGTGGCTAGTCCTTTTTCGTCTCCGTCAACTTCAGGATCCAATTCCGTTTGTTCTAATAATGGGGTGAACAACTTTGAAGATGGACAGGATTTACAAACTTCGGATTACGATCTTTCTGAATTCACTTCAGCGTTTGATTCTCCAGATCTTTACTTGGATTTTGATTTTCTTGATTCTAATTTTCGGTTTGATATGTAGTATTTTTGTTCCTCATTAATTTTGTTCAATTAGCTACTTGTATCATTATTGAAGTAAATTTTTCTACAACAAAAAAAAAAAGTAAAAAAAAAAATGTAAAGAATTTTTACATTGTAATTTTCTAACTGGAATACTAATTGATATAGCCTGGAACCATTTAAATTAGAATTCCAAGCTACATAATATGTAAAAATGATACCATATGGACAACCAAATAACAATATTTTGAGAACAACAATTCTATATGGACAGTTAAACTTATTGAATTTTTTCTTTCATAACTAGAATGTTCCGCACGTGCAAATGCACGTGCAAGAAGAATTGGCTTCTTTTAACTTGGTCTGGGTCGGTTTTCAACAAAGTCAATTTTTATTTTATTTTCTGTTAATAAACTAAATTACCAATATATTCTCAGTTTTATTTTTACACATTTTTTTTTTAGTGAGTGATACAGGGGTAAAATGGTCCAATTTTTTTTGCAGCTTCAAGCTACTGTTCAAGGGACCGTTCCCTTTATAGAATAGAATAGATAATGATATTATATGAACAGCAAGATAATAACACATGACAACACTTTTTTCTTTCAAATGATATCATATCATATGAACAGCTAGATAACAACATTTGACAGCAATCTGATGTTATAGTGAAACTTATTGATTTTTTTTATTTTTTTTCTGCCAGAGTATGCAATTCGCTATCCAATCTCTAGATAACTATCTGAATTTGTTAGTCAATTTCAAAAGATTTAGAATTAGATGAACAAAACTAACAACCTTACAACAATAATTGTAATCCCTGCTGGATGCTTATGTTCAATTTCATAATCAATTTTTTATTCTTCGAGAAAATGAAATTAAAAACTGAAAAAGTAAAATATAAATATACCTAGTATTACATATCATCAACACTTGGGACCTTTATCATCTGACCATGTCCCCATTAGTGGCAATACCCATAATACCTGGAATGATGGGGCAACCCATTCAGGTATTTTGGGGAGTGGATGAAGCATGACCAATATGCTGGTCTAATTCAAATTATTGGGATACTCATGTTCGAGGATCTCCAGTATACTCTTTTACCAAGAAACTTACCAATGTTAAGTACACGCTCAGACTTTGGAACAAAAATACCTTTCGGAATATTAGAACAAATATAGAAAAAATTAAGAAAGAGCTGGAAACAACTAATAGTAGAGACTATTATAGTAATAAAGCTTCTGACTTGGCTGAGCTAAACGCTGATTTAACAAAATGGTATGCTATCAAAGAAAAATTCTGGAAGGATAAGAGCAGAGACCAAAACCTAGCTCTAGGGGATAGCAATACGAAGTATTTTCACAGCAAAGCAAAACAGAGATTTAGAAGAAAAAGAATAGAGACAATTAGGGATAAGAACGGTAACTGGCTGAATAATAGAAAGGAAATTGCTAAATGTATAATTGAACACTTCAGTAGCATATCAACTACTGTAAATCCAAATATTGATATGAGTATGCTAGATCTCATTCCTATTTGCATAAATGACAATGATAATACTCTTCTTTGTTCTATACCAAGCAGTGAAGAAATAAAAAAAGTTCTTTTCTCTATGGAACCTAATAAAAGCCCGGGTCCTGATGGTTTCCCACCAATCTTTTTTCAACAAAATTGGGAAACTATAGGTACTGAATTAATCTTAATGATCCAAAACTTCTTTAGAACATGATTTCCTACGGGCCCTCTCTCTTCCTTTGCGCCGCAGTTCCGAAGGCCGAATTCTATCTAAGGAATTAAATGCATCTTTTATCACTTTAATACCTAAAATAATCAACCCTACTACTGCTGGTGAGTTCAGACCCATTACTTTAAGCAATACCACATACAAAATTATATCGAAACTTATGGCAAACCGGATGAAAGGACTTCTTGATAAAGTCATAAGTCCTTTTCAATCTTCCTTCGTTCCAGGAAGGCAGATATCAGACAACATAACAATAGCTCACGAGATGTTTCATAAAATGAGAAATAGTGAAAATAAAAATGGTCTGATGGGTCCGAAAATCGACATGTCAAAAGCTTTTGACAGAGTCGAATGGAAGTTTTTTATTGAGATCTTGCGAAAAATGGGGTTTTCAGAAAATTGGTGTAATTTGGTGTTACAATGTATCTCTACTACTTCGTTGTCTGCCCTTCTTAACGGTTCCCCTACAGAATTCTTTAAGCCTACGAGAGGACTAAGACAGGGAGACCCTTTATCTCCCTATCTTTTTCTATTGTGCATGGAATCACTATCCAGAACAATCCTGAATGCTGAAAATATTGGCCTGATTAAAGGTATAAAAATTTCTAGATGCACCTTCAGTGAGTCATTTGCTATTTGCGGATGACTGTCTAATTTTATGTAAAGCTAATGCTAGAACTTGTCATAACTTAGTTCATCTGTTTACTGATTTTGGCATAACATCTGGTCAACAAATCAACCTAAATAAATCAGGGGTGTTCTTTAGTCCTAAAACAAACCCTATAGTGATGAGTGAAGTAAAACAAATTCTGGGAGTTCAGTCTATCCCTCTAAATGATAGATATCTCGGCTCTCCATTATTCACTAATAGATCAAAAGTAAAAAGCTTTGAACCTTTAGTTCAGAAAATGAGTAGTAGACTGCAGACTTGGAATTTGTTATATAGTGCAGGAAGAACAGTTATGATAAAAAATGTCACGTCTTCATTAGCGGTGTACCAAATGAATTGTTTTAGAATTCCAAAGAAAATCTGTACCAAACTAACCAATCTACATAGAGACTATTGGTGGGGAAAGAATGGAAAAGGCAAGAAAGGCATATACATAAAGGCATGGAGCTCAGTATATAGATCTCTCCAGAAAGGTGGGCCAGGACTACAAAACATTGAAAACTTCAACTTAGCCATGATCTCCAAAATGAGCTGGATATTGAAAGAAAATCCGAAATCTCTGTGTGCAACCATTCTAAAAGCTAAATACTATCCTAATAGTGACATTCTTCATGTAAAACCTAAACCAAATGCTAGAGATAGTTGGATATGGAAAGGAATTCATAGTGGGGCTCAACAGGTAAGGAAAAATTGTCATTGAGAAATTGGAAATGGTAATTTGATTGATATATGGGAGGACCAGTGGATCCCAAACACCACTGTTCCCATCCCTAAACCTGCTACAAAAATAGAAACTATGAAAAAGGTAAGTCACTCTTCACTCCTGACAAAAATTGGGATATTTATAAGCTACAAGCCTACTTTGATCAAAACACAGTTGAAGAAATATTGAGAATAAACATTACTTGCATAATTTGGACGACAAAGTTCACTGGAACCTAAACAACAAAGTTATTTTCACAGTTAAATCTCTTTATAATTCTATAAATAGTAGCAATGAATTTAGTATAGATTGGAGTAGGATCTGGAATCTAAATGTCACTCAATCTATCAAACTCTTCGTATGGAAATCGACTCATTCTATCCTACCTATAGGTATGAGAGTAGCTTCTATTCTCCCTAACATTGATACTCATTGTAGCTTATGTAACGATGATGAAGAATCATTAACTCACCTTTTTCTCAACTGTAATTTTTCAAAAAAAATATGGATGCACTTAAATTATGACATGACTTTTGTGACTGAACAATGTAATTCTTATCATGAATGGATTAACTCTTGGTTTAATGATACAAACAAGGGTAACTTAGCAATCGGTTGGCCAGAGTTCTATAGTATAATAAACTGGCACATCTGGAAGGCCAGATGTGATGCTACCTTCCAAAGAAAGCAACAAAACAGTGTGACAATAACAAAAGCGATTATGAAATTCATAAACAGCTTCATGAATGTTAATAACCAAGATTACAATGTTATGCAGAACTTGTACTATAACCCATTGCAATATGAAGATCTACGAATCATTGACAGGGATCCAGACAAGGAATTATCTTTTATGAGTCTAAAAATAACAATTGCTTTATCTATGTCAGCTCCTATAACCACCTCAGGTATTGGCCTCACGCTGGTTGATTATACAGGAACTACGGTCGAAGCAAGGGGAAGTTATGCTGACTGCACAACAAGAGAACAGTTAGAAGAAAAAGAAGTTGAAGCCGCCTTCCGATGGCAACTGAATTGAGTGGTTACAATATCATCTTACAAAGTGATTCAATACCAATTCTGCGGTTACTTATGGGAAGATATGCTGAAGCTCGAAAAAATAGATATAGTATCAGTTTGGATTCTGGAAATCAGATAACCTCGTGTATTAATTTTAAAGTTACCGCTTTTGTTTCGACCACTAGGTACAACATTGTAAAAGAAGCAAATATTTCTAGATTTTGTAACCGTAATGCCGTAGAGAACACTTGGACAGGAGATAGCCTATTAGCCATTATGAACAATCTTTATATTAGAAATTGTATCAACCTTGTAACAGCTAATGATCCTCAGTTCACTAAGAGTCATAACCATCAATCAAATGTTTGAGGTTCCATCCTCTTTTTGGAGAAAAAAAAGGTACATACATAAAACGGAGCAGCTTTGGACCTTTGGTTGTCTGATAGAGGGAAAAAGTGACATTAACATTGACACTAGACGTCATTATTTCAGCTAATTAGGACGTAATAAATCAGTTGATCCAAAAAACAAAAGAAAAAGGACAACAGATTTAGTAGAAAATAATAAAAATTAGACAAACCTCCATAAAGAACTCGGGAAAAAAAAGTGTTAAATGCTGATGTGTAAGATAACATCTTAGGGATTATATTATCAATTTTAATCAATAAAGTACTGTTAAACACTACTTTAATTATGAAATAATTAAGCAAAAATATCACTAAAACAGATGCTGGCTGCTTGTCCCAACGGATATTCCAATTGTTGATTGGGTTGATACTTAAAGAACTTCTAGCATTATGTGTTCTGAAATTTATCTCCTGATCTGAACTTCGTTCATAAATCTAAAATTTACTCCGTGACTTAAAGTTATCATACCTGAAACAGAATTTACACTCCCACCCAACTCTAATTTTTTTGGTGCCATATAGCAAATCATTAAGAAAAGTTATGTTCCAAATCCAAACTAGTGAATATGTCCACTGTCTCTGACCAAAAAAAGAAGAAGAATAATGACTACGTCCACTGTGCGGCCCTTTCCTCCACAAGTTTAGGTATTTCCGTTGGATGGAGAAGTGTGAAGCCGGAAATGAAGATGGTTTACTTTCAGTGTGATTATACAGTTTAATATATTTCTTTAGATTGGTACTGCTTTACACAAAATTAAGAAGGTGGTGGCCACTGGGCCACTCTGTCGTCTTCTTCTCCTTCCGAGGATCAATCAACTATATTTATCAATTAACCATTTGTTAATTCGATTCAACTTTGCCTGCTTAAGCTTCCTTTTCTAGTGAGTATTTTACTTACCAATCTTTTCAACTTTTCTCTTGGGTTCTTACGTACTTTTCACAAAAGAAAATATCAAATATATAGTTCGAAAATGATTGGTTATTTCTTATTCGTTAGTGCATTTATTTGATCACTGTCATAGTATAAAACTCCTTGATTTTAATGGTCGTGAGGTGATCAGTGAGTGTCATGGTCATGCACTCCAGATAATACATGATTAATTAAATCTAAATCAAATATCAACAGAAGATTTTTTGTCGCGGGATCCTTATTTACAGGGGGTTAATGTAATAAGTCAAATGTCAATGGGATAAGTTCACATGGCGGTGGTTATCTATGTACCACCATTGTACGTACGACGTAATCATTGGGAAGGACCATGATATCACATCTGATCGATCCAACGTATTGTACTCATCTGCTTAATTACAGTACTATAAACAAACAGTTAAGTTTCACTCATACTATTATTGGCATGGACCACTTGTATTAGTTTTTCTTATCTTGCCTTAATTTTCTAATTAGGGGCCATTAAAACAAAAACTATAATGCATTGATCAGAGCAACATATTGACAGTGAGTTGTTTCCAATAATAATGCAGTTGGAATATCTGGATTATACCTTTCCCATAGCTTATGTGGTTCTCTCTTGCCATTGACGGCTCAACCTCCCAATGTTGATTTGTATTAACTTATATGATCGACGAAATTACCACTTTGCTACAGTTATCTTCCACAATATATATTTGACCATATTTATAAGACGGCAGACAGCCTAGCCTAAGCCATCCATGCCGCCGATGCACATGCTAAATGGAGAAACTATTATTGGCATGGACCACTTGGATTAGTTGTTCTTTTCGTGGCTTAATTCTAATTGGCCTGTAGAGTACTGCACTAGTTAGGACTTAGAATTCTAGAAACATAGAGAATACGACTTGATCCTCTCTAATATACATTTCCCATAGCTTAGGTGGTTTTCTGTTGCAGTTGACGACTAAACGTCCCTGATATTTATTTGTAATTACTTACTTACTTTGGAGTTTCATATACGAACAGAGATTAGAGACTATTATATATAATTGTAGGGTACTACATCATAATCGTAACTGTGCCCAACATGTCCTAACTATGTGCTATCAGCAATATAAATTCGATTAACAAACTACAAAATCATCTGTCCACTAGTTTTAAGTCTATGATCTATTCTACACCCATCAAGAGGGATTCGGAGAATTCGTCCTTAAAATTTTCGTTCCTTGACTCATGCACTGATGCACGCATATAGTTTTACTCGTCATCTAGCCGCGTCAAGAGATAACTCCAATCTCTAAAAATGTAGATTTGATTACTTCATGACAAGCTAATCGATATACATTTCCATTAAATATTTGCAACTTGCACATTATTTTTCTACTTATGCTATTAGTAGCATGCTAATTACACGTGAGTTTCTCGATCAAGTAATGGAATGTCAATGTTGTGTATGTTCACACATCACATGGAATAATGTCCCACCTCCAGCAATGTCTTGCATAATCAAGGGAGATACCTATAACGTCACCTCCACCACTGTATTTTAATGATACATTACAATTTCCGGCCCTCTATCTGATGACCAAAAAGATCAGTCTTTCCGGGAAGAAGAAATCTTACTGCTCATCTTCCATTTCTGTCCTTTTCTAAAGTTTTTTCTCATTCCTTCATTCATTCCCCTATATAAACCTCACTAGGATTTCCACATAAATCTATACCCCTTCTTGGCTTCTTCCTCACTATTCATCATCACTCATAAGCTTCACCACCTCATCTTTAGTCCTTTTGGCAGTTCTCCAAAAAGATTGTGCACACTCTTGAATGCCCAAATTGGCAAGTTCAGACTACTGGTATTTGTTGAGTCTTTCAATCAATTATTCCATCTTTGCAAGCTCTTGATATATTGCACAATGAGTAGTTATTTTAAAATGGAGAACAATACTAGCATGAGTTTATTGGATCATCAAAAGGCATTGATTGTCAATCAGCTTACTCAAACTAAAGAGCTATTAAACCAATTACAATTTGGTGTCGATGTTACTTCTACCACTGTCAAATTGTTACTACCTAGAATATTATCATCCTTCAAAAGTTCTCTTTCCATGTTGAGTGGGATCAATTCAGAAGCCGGCTTTCAAGTTACCGGATTGTCACCTAGTTCCGTTATCAGAAGTCCTCGCTCCAACTCTAATCTCAATGGAAATCCCTCCAAAAAAAGGTATATATACATGGATCCATATATATATATATATATATATATATATTATTTTTTTTGTCATGAATATCATCTCGTATAAGTATATTTTCCTCTGATTATAGAAAAACACTACCGAGTTGGACGGAACAAGTACGGGCTTGCGAACGGTCAGGACTCGAAGAACCTGTGTATGATGGTTACAGTTGGAGAAAATATGGACACAAAGACATTTATGGAGCCAACCATCCAAGGTGACCGAAGATTAATATTTTTCCATTTGAATCACGATTGTATTTTGTACTTTGAAAAATTAGACTTAAATTAGATGTTTTTGTTATGTTCAGAGGTTATTACAGATGTACTCATAAAAATTCTCAAGGATGTCTAGCTACCAAGCAAGTTCAACGTACCGATACAGACACATCAATCTTTAGTGTCATGTACCTAGGAAGACATACATGTATTCAAGCTTCACATCTGCAACCAGGGCAACCCCAAAAAAAGCTTGAACAACTCGATAAAAAACAAAAGAGAAAATCACAAGAAACACTTATCGATTTTCAAACAGGTGGTCATGTTAATACAAAGGATTTCAATACGACCCAAGCAGTTCTAAGATCACCTTCATTCTCATGTCCTTCAGCTTCAATACCCATTCCATGTCAAGAGAAAGAAAGTAACACTAACATTTTCTCTTCACAGCTGACACCTGATAATCACTTCATGAGTAGTCCTCTATCATCTCCTTCAACTTCAGGATCCAATTCCATTTTTTCTCCGTATAGAGTGAACAATATCGAAGGTGGACATGATTTACAAA
Organism: Papaver atlanticum; assembly: GCA_023531105.1. Classification (NCBI taxonomy): domain Eukaryota; kingdom Viridiplantae; phylum Streptophyta; class Magnoliopsida; order Ranunculales; family Papaveraceae; genus Papaver; species Papaver atlanticum. Next base: position 1,440,093 of record JAJJMB010001820.1, on the reverse strand, counting down.
CTTCAGACTACGATCTATGTGAATTCGAGTCAGCATTACCTTTGGCATTGGATTCTTCGGATCTGTATTTGGATTGGGACTGGGATTCTTTTGATGGCTTTTGCTTCTGATTCTTCTTTTGATATATAGACTATAGTGTTCACAAGTTCTGTTTATTAGCTGAAAAACTGTATCATTAATGAAGTTGATAATTCGTCTAATAAATTATGAGTATCGGGGATCATAGATCATAGAGAGAATAATCGAGAGATCATGATAAGAGAAGACAAAGAATAAAGTGGTTCGGCACTAACGCCTACGTCCACTAACAAACCCCTTAGGATGAAATTTTATTAATCTCCATGTTGTACTGGGATGCTTTTACACTTACAATAGAACTCTTATTTATAGAGTTAACTAAACCTAAGAGATAACACAAAATCTCAATATCTTGTTTGACTAGGTACAATTTTCTAGATAATGTTTGACTTTATCTTCACTTTACCTGCACACTGCACGGTCACATAATCTTTTCTTTATCTTCATGGTCACCTCTGGTCACTACACGATCACCTCAGTTTCTTGTTTTGTATATGAATGAGATATTCCAACATCGTCAAATCGTCCGCATTATATTGCTAATTTGCTATCGACTAATTATAAAGTTCTTTTCAAATACTAGAACACCACATATGCAACACAGGCACACTAGGCATGTTTTGATGTTTGTCATGCCTTCCCTTGCCATTATAACCTTAATTAGTCCTTGGAAAAGTTACTCTATCTATGTCTATAATTGTTGGTGTATCCAAAGAGAAATTGACCTCCAAATTATCATGTTGGGCAAATTTACTAATAATAAAAGTCCGACAATATGAAAACTTATTTGATCTTTGGGTATCCCACATGCAAACATATCCTGTCTTTCCCGGTTGACAGCCTAGATAATTCTCTTGCATATTGGTGGCTTCTACCAAAAGACAAAATAAGAGTATAAGCATCAAATAACACTCAATACAACATACACGGATATACCAAAACAATTGATACCAAAATGAAGCATATCAATTATTACACCTGCATTAGTATCCTAGTTGGTGCTTTATTTTTAATCAGGAATTGCTAATTTATACAGTTCGGGACCAATAAAACGGAATCATTTTTGCTTAGAAAAATATGGACAAGAAGAGTTGTTCCACTAATGACGTTAGAACAAACTCTTAAATCATTCCCATGTGATATCTAGTTGTCGGAAGTTGACGGCGAGTTTTTTTGTTGTTGTTGTGGACGGGAAGGTTTTTTTTCTTTTGTTCACGAAGAGTTCATGAAATCATATAGTGTTTGCATGAGCTAATCCTGTAGTTGCAGGAAATCCTACAACCTACACCCAAGTGATTTTATGAAATAAATCTAAGACATCATTAGAAAATCTCTAAGTATTTTTATTAAAAGTTAGAACAAATACAAATGGGATATGAGGAAATCCTAACTTGGAGAATAAAACAACTTTCTCTCCCCTAAATTTCTCACCAAAACTCTCAAAAAAAGTCCCTCCCCCTTACAATGTCTTCTTGTCCCATTTATAGGGGTTACATAGTGGAGGACAGCTAATAAAGCCCCTAATTTCGGATCTGGGAGGGCGATATTATCGCCCTGCCTAATAATCATCGCGCTAACCTTTCTAATTACCGTGCTGATCTTCACGTGTTTGGTGTGACTTGGTGACGTCATTGCACTCATCAGCAGAGATATACTGGGCATGTCATATTCGCCTGCTACCAAAATGATCTTTTCGCACTCTTATTGGTTGTGCGGTATTTTGCACCCACATTTTGCCTCTTCTCGTATTGTTTTCAAAGGAAAGGGCGATAAGAGAAGTCTCATTCTTCCACATCAACCTATCTCTTCGTGTTCTTCAAATCTACCGACATTTCTCCGGAATTTTCTAATGACCGTCTACATGTATTGACTTGTCATCCTTTCGACTGACACGTCTTTCTTTCTGACCGGATACCTCTTTTTGGCGGTTCTCCTATCTTAATAACTGTGGAGAGGAGAGAGATTTTTCTTTACTTTTTCTTCTTTTTTTCTCTGTAAATTTTCTTCATCTTCCCAAAGCTTCCTTCTGTGCCAGTCTTTTTCTGATCCATGGATCTACTTTCCAGGTTAGTAGATTTTTCATGTATCATTATTATTCTGTTTAAACTTTCGTTTCTCTACTTTATTTTTGATCTTCGATCTTTTCTGCTGCTGCTGTTGTTCTATTGTTATTTATCGTTCTGCTGTTGTTGTTTTATTCCCTTACTATTTTCTGTTTCAACAAAAATTCTTCATCTGGCAAATTTGTCCCTAAGGTTTAAAACCCTAAGTCTTCCTCGGGTCTAGAAGATGGCGAATCTCATAAAAGGAAATCTTCGCACAACAAAGAAGTAAGAAATACCTTTTGTTTAAATTTTTCGCCTTTGAGAAAAAACAATATTGTTGCCTCTGTTTCTTATCTATTTTGTTGTGTGAAGGATACTGAAGGCGAAACTAATCGCGAAAAGCGAAAGGTTAAGAAGTCTCGTCACGCTTCCAGAATCGATACGACTGTTGATATGCATGTAGTCTGTTTTACGTTTGGTGGTGATGTTCCGCTGCCTCATGTTTCTTCCAAGACTATCACTACCAGTGCTGGCTTTATCGCCCATTCTTCTTAAGTTGAACTACAGAATAGTTCACTCTCTGGGGATATTACCGCATTCGTAAAGGATAATGTCGCTTCCATTCCCGAGAATGTTACCGCATTGTTAAAAAATGGTGCTTCTACTTCTCCCAAGGATGTTTCCGCTTCTGTTTTGCCCCTTACTATGATTACACCGCCTGTCCTTGAGACTTCTCCTACCGATGATGGCGTTCTAGAAGGAGTTGATTCTGGAGTTAAACTATTGCTGGAGGTTTTTAATGCTGCTCTTTCTTCCGGTGACAACCCCTTTCGATCCCAAGCTTGTGACGCCCTCACTAAATTATTGTGTGAATCTCCTCCCAACAAGTCTACCATGCGCGAGATTTTCTCTTAGTTAGACCCAAGCGTTAATCTCTCCCTTGATCATTTGGTTCATGCTCTTGTATCTATCTTTTTCTTTCAGTGTCATTTTGTCGCGCCCTTATGTTCTCTTTCATTTTCCCTTAGGAATTACGCCGTCGTCAAATCCAAGTTGAAGGTTTTTCTGAGTCTAGCACTACTATCAAAGAGCTTTCTCAACAAGTTTCTAAGCTGTAGGGAGAGGTGTCTTCTTTGAAAGGGGATCTTTTGGATGAGTTTGTTGTGGTTGGAAATCTTCACTCCAAAAACGAAGAACTCAAAGGTAATGTGCTCTCCTTTACTGTTGATTCTATTTTTATCGCCCTTATTTTTATCTTTTAAATTGCTCGCATACATTCAAAGACTTAAACCAAAAGTGCGTTATGGAGAGGTTTAGTTATCAACATTCTGCTGAGGATGCTTGTGCTTATAATGAGAGATTGCATAGTCAACTGAATCAACTAATCAATAATCATTCGTACCTGCTTGACCAAATTGATAATCTAAAAAAATGAGAACCACTATCTTTGTAACCAATCCTATTTTCTGGGTTCTCAAGTAACCAATCTTTCGGGATTATTGTATAGTTCTGATTTAAGAAATCGAACCCTGTCAATTGAAAAACCAAACTCTTACCGAAGAGAAGCGTTTTTTTGTAAGCGAAAAGGAGATGTTTACTCGCCAATATCTTATTCTACAGAAGACTTGCACTAGCAAGAAGAGTCTCTTCTCGCCTTGAAAAGTCGGCACGATGAAGAGGTGAAGAAAATAACTATGGAGAATGAGAAGATTATTCATAGGAAAATAAATGTAACTGTAAGTATGAACCAACTCCAAGATCAGCACAAGCAATTAGAGGTTTCCTATGATAAATTAGTAAAGGAGAATAACTGTCTTTCTCAAAGCGAGCAGAGTTTCAGATCCTTCCTTCAAGGTTTAGTTGGTGATGATTTTGATAAGTGTATGAAGGGGATAAAAAATAGCATACTTGCTTTATCCCATCATCTTATTTCGCTGAGGGAAGGTAGTCATGTCAAGCTGGTTGCCTCAGTTTCTATCCTAATTTGAAATTTCCTTACTCATATTTTTATTTTATCGCCCTTGTTTTAATTCGATTTTTACGCCTTTGTAGCATCTGACGAGTCGCATCAACTAGTCATCAAGAAGTTGAAGTCTGACCTTTCGAAGGCTCGGAAAGAACGCGATGATTTCTCCTTGAAACTCTCCTTATCCCATAGTGACGTAATTAAATAGAAATTACCACACAAATCTTGGAAATTTGGCTTCCTCCATCGTCTCAGCAAAGGGTTTAGCTCCTCATGGTTAAAACACGCTCAAAAGAATAAATCATGGCTCAAAAGGTGTTTTTATTGAAGAGAAATAATAATACAGCGACTCTGCAACACTTAATGGTCGTTACAGAAGTCACCGTTACAATTGAAGTGTTGTTTATAAAAGATAAATCGGTTCTGCTGTTGAAGAACGACAATTATTTGCGACTGTCTGTGATCGTCCAATGTTCTTCGTGTTCTTCACTTCTGCACCAGCAGAATACAACAACACCAGCGGAGCCTGTAAATCTCTAATTCTCGCTCAATCCTTCTCAGCCCCCCAAACTCTCGACACTCCTTCTATATGACCCAACCAATCTATTTATATCAGAAAGATCGATTAAATCTCTCCAAAATCTTCCAAAATCTCTTCCTTTCTCTTCATGGCAAAGTTGCGGCAATTTCTTGTTTTAGAATTTCTACACGTTTCTGAGCTTTCCTTTTGATTCTAAACTCTTCCTTAGATGGATACAAATCTTTGGGAAGGTTTATAGCACTTTAATCTCTCTAAAATTTCCTAAAACAGGTCACACACGTGACTTTCCATATTTTCCTGTTGTGATGAAAATCCATCGATTGAGCCAATTTTAATCAATTTAAACACCCATATTAGATTCCTAGACCCTTAAGGAGTCTATCCTATGAAAATCAGAGGTTTAGTCGACCTCAAACACCTCTAAAAATCCATCACCAAAACTGCCAGGAAACATGCTTTACGTTTTTGGTTTCCCGCCAAAAAAACAGAATTTGAACGTGAATGGGAAAGGTTACCCCTTATCCAGTGGTCGCCCCTTATCCGTTGCTGGAGTCCGCATAACACTCGTCCCTTGGGTGCCTTTAGTAATTTTTATGGGATGTTTTCAAACACTTTTTCGGGGTTCCTCCGGGGTATTTCAGGGGTGCTTCTGGTACGTTATCTACGGAGGTTCAAATGCCACATTTTGAGCCAATTTCGCCGCAAAAGCTTATTTCTCCAAAAACAGCTACAAAGAGATAAAATACCAAATAAGTACAAAAATGGGTACTAAGAATATACACAATAGAGATGAAAATAGACACATAAATGCGTCTATCATGACGCTCAGGCTAGATTAGGTAAGCTGAAAAGGAGGTGCTCCTATCTTCAGAGGATGATGGAGGTCATTGTGGGGAACATGAAGAAAACTGCTGAGCGTGATCTTTTTGTTAAATCTAAGGCCCTTGCGGATCAAGTATGCCGTTCCTACTCACTTCCCTTATTAAGGATGGCGCCTCCTAATGTTCCCGCTGATGAATCTTTTCCTGAATCTGACAGTGATGATTATGATGAAATTGAAGATTATGATGAAGAATCTCCTCTTCCAGAAGGTCAGTCCAAGGAAGATGAAGCTGGTGGTGGATCTGTTGGAGGTATTTACTCTGTTGATATGGAATCCTTCACTCAAGACAAAGAAGGTCTTCAATATAATCTTTAAGATTTTATCTTTTCTGCCTCTTTTTGCCGCTTTCTTTAGATAACTGGGCTTCCAACCTTGGGGGGCACGAATTCTAAGCACTCCTTTACGTTTGGCTCTGCACACTTGTGTTTAGTTGCAGACAAGGACAAAATATTTTTATTCCCTATCTTTTTGGACTATCTTGTTTAATTAATTCAAGTTTAAAATTTCCTGATATTTCTATGTATTATTTTATCAAAAAGTCGAATAACATCTTTCTCATCTATTTTTATTCTCATACTTGCCTCTGTTCTTCGCCTTTGAAGATTTTAGCTGGAGTATGATTATCATTTGTTTGTGATCATTTGATAAATTTAATTCGCGATACTATCGCCTTTATGTGCGAAATTAAAACCATACCTGCTTCTTCCATTCTCTTCATTAATTTATTTGACCGCGCTTGATTTGTCCGCCCCTTTATCATTTTGCGCGTCATTATGAATTCCTGTAAAACAGTGATAATATTAATTTTATGGGTCTGTGTGGCTTTTCTTTTAATGTCTTACTATGCCCCCCAAGTAGAGGTCTTACTTATCCTTCCCCTGTTAGTAGGTCTTATCCTTGCCTCAGGTATTGTTTTTGGGTTGGGCGACGAAATCGCAAGCAGTCATTACTCTTTCAAGTAACGACCTATTGATTTCTCCTTATCATCTTTTCGTATTTTTGTCTCTGCAGGATATATTCATGCGTCAATATGACAGGTCTAAGTACTACCGTGAGTAATAGCCCTGTGATAATGACGTCTTTGACACAATTCAGCTCCCTAATGGAGGGTGTCGTCCATATATTCCCCTTGATTTCCCTTTCAGGAAATCTTACCCCTAACGGGTTAGGTTGGGCTCTTCCATTCCGGTGATACCAACAATCAGTTGTTTTCGTGACCTCTTAGCCCTCCGCCTATATGTCTTATGGTTACGAGATCACACCCCAATTGGGGTTTCTTGAGGACCAAGCGTATCATAATCAGGACTTGCCAAGAATGGCTCCAGACGCCTCAGGCATGCTTTGATCAACCGTGTACCGCGGCGCCCTGATCGAGTTTCTACAGTCCTTAGGAGAGAACTTATTACCCCGATCTTTTAACCCAAGAGTCTCTGCTAGATAGGCTTTTGTTTCGCCCCGAACTCTCCATGGCTCAGGTTCCGGGATGGTATTGCTTTCCATTGAGACTTGCATTACTAGGTTTCCCCCAATTATGACGCGTGTTAGGTCTTATTTATGTTGCCTCTTTAATTTACACGAACTAGGGTGCACGTCATAGTTGGATGCCTCGCCTCCCTAGTTAGAGGTTTTAACATTTATTTCCTCCTATTAAGGTCTTAGCATGAGGTCTTATATTTTCCTTTTTATTCTACTTGTAATTTATTTTGAATATCTAATTATTTGAAGAAAAAAATCTTTCAATTTTTATTCATATTATGATTAATACATTGTTGACGCCATCCTTTTTCATTAGATTCGCGTACATTATAACTTTATCCTTGTCATCACACTACCTAGGGGTAATATTTCTTTAGGTATATTCGATTCCATGGGCGATCAAGTTTCCGTCCCACGTCTCTCCCTTCACTATCCATCAATTCGTACGCTTCATTTCCAACGATCCTCTTTATGATTTACGGCCCATACCATGTCTTCTCCAATTTTCCGTCTCCTCCCTTCTGGTAAGGAGGTATTTCTCGCAACACTAACTCTCCTGGTTGGAATTCCCTTTCTTTGACGCGCTTATTATACTCACGGGCTAATCTGTTGTGATAGTTTTCCATATGTTGTAATGCAACCTCTCTATTCTCTTCTAAGTCATCCAGTTTTGCCAAGATCAAATATGTGTTCAAGTTCTTCTCCCATGCTTCTATTTTTGTTGTAGGTATGATCACTTCAGTAAGCAACTGCTTCCACTCTGTACGTCAAACAAAAAGGGGACATTCCTGTTGCTTCTCTTCTTGTTGTTCTGTAAGCCTATAGAGCGTTATGGACTTGTTCGCACAATCCTTTTTGTGTCCTTCCAACTTGTTTTTCAATATATATGCAAGTGTTTTATTTGTTGCCTCCGCCTGCCCATTTTTCAGTGGGTACAGGGGAGTTGATTCTCCTTCGAACTGTTTCCCATTGTCTGAGACTATTTTCACGGGGACTCCAAATCTGCAGATGATATTTTCATATATGAAGGAAAATATATCTCGATCTCGAATGTGTTGGGTTGCTTTTTGCTTCCGCCCACTTTGTGAAATAATCAGTTGCGACAATTAAGTATCTTCTTTGCCCTGTTCCTGGTATAAAGTGTCCTACAATGTCCAAGCCCCATTTTCCAAATTGTCAGACACTTGTTGTGGAGCTTAAAGCTTTTCCTGGTACGTGTATTCTTTTTCCATGACGTTGGCATTCTTCACATCGCCTAGATACTTCTTCTGCGTCTTCGTGCATGTAGGGCCAAAAGTATCATTGAATTTTAGTTTTGTATGCTAATGATCTCTCTCCGCTATGATTCCCTGCATCTCTATAATGGATGGCTTTCAGTATCTCAATCCCTTCATCTCGTGTTAGGCATCTAAGTGAGGGTCCAAGGAAGGATTTCTGATATATTATCCCATCTCTTAATTCGTAATTTGTCGCCTTGCTCGTGATTTTGTGTGCCTCCAATATGTTTCTTGGTAATTCTCCTTTTTCCAGATAGTGATGGAGGGGTGGTCTCCATTCTGGCCCTTTTTCTTCTTGCCTCTCTTCTTGGTTTTCCAAAACCATCACATCTGCACCTTCTTCTTATTTGTTGATCGAGGGAAAAGAGAGCGTCTCTACCTTAATGTAACGGGCTGTAGGGTCTACCAGCATAGAAGAGATGAATGCTAACACGTCTGCAAATCGGTTGTCTTTCAAGAAAATATGTCTCCACTCTATTTTTGGTATCTTTATTGAGAGTTCCGTAACGAGTTGTTTGTATTTTTGTAGAGATGGTTCATTCGTGCTGTATAGACTTTTTATTTGGCGTATAACTAGCTGTGAATCACTGGTTAATCTAACGTCCTCCAATTTCATTTCAATTGCTAGCCTTAGTGCTGGTACTACCGCTTCGTTATTTGTAGATGCAAACTCCAATCTGAACGAGTACACCATTCTCGCTCCTTGTGGTGAGATGAAAACTATTCTTATTCCCTTTCCTTCTCCATTTCCTGACCCTCTACTAGTATTTCCCATCTCCTTGGATTGTGCTCTGTTAGTAAGTCTCTTGGGTTTCCCTGCTCTTCATCTATGTCCATCATTATTTCTACATCCTCGTCCTCTTCTAATGGAAATTCTACCAAGAAATCTGCGATAACTTGTGATTTTGGTGAAGATAAGATTTCATGTTTTACTCCAAATTGTTCTACTTGTGCGTTCCATCGTTCCACTCTTCCTACTCTTTTTGAGTTTTTCATCACGGATTCAATTGGAATTCTAGTTAGTACTCTGATCTTGTGGGCTTGAAAGTAAGTGTGAAGCTTTTGTGTTGCATAAACCAGTGCCAGAATGATCTTTTCAATCTTAGTGTAATTTCTTTCTGCGGAGCTGTAAGTTTTGCTTATGTAATAGATCGGTTTTCCACTCCTTCATCTAGGCGAAGTAATACCGCACTCAGCACGTACGGTGTTGACGCGAGATATATCAACAATTCTTCTAATGGTTTTTCTTTCTGCAAAATAGATAAATTTGTTAAATAGTCCTTGATGCTTTGGAGTGCTTGTTCACATTCTGCCGTCCACTCGAACTTGGCTCCCTTCTTTAGGATGTTGAAAAAGTGCTTGCATTTGTCCGATGAGCGCAAAATGAATCGCCCTAGCGAAGCAAGCAATCCATTCAGCTTATGTACGTCTTTTACCGTTACAGGCGATGGCATGTCTCGAATTGCTTGCACTTTTTCAGGATCCACTTCTATCCCTTCCTTTGAAAAAGATTAGCTGATGCAACTCCAAAGATGCATTTTGCTGGATTTATCTTCATTTTAAATTGCTACATCTGTTTAAATATTTCCTTTAAGTTGTCAGCATGGTCAACCGCCTTCTTGCTCTTCACTAACATGTCGTCTACGTAGACCTCTAGTGTTGTATGTACCCATTTTGCGAATATTTTCTCCACCATCCTCTGATATGTCGCACCTACATTTTTCAATCCAAACGGCATCCTAGTATAACAATATAATCCACGCGGTGCAAAGAACGTTGTGTGTTCTTGATCTTCTTCTGCTAAAGCTATTTGGTTATAGCCTGAATATTCGTCAATTAATGAAAATCTTTCGCATCCCGTTGCTGCTTCCACCATCTATGGTATATCTGGAAGGGAAAAGCTATCTTTTGGGCATTCTTTGTTCAAGTCGCTAAAGTCGATGCAGATCCGTATTCCGTTATTTTTCTTTGGCACCGCCACCATATTTGCTATCCATACTGGATACTTTGCTTGTCTGATTATTCCTGTGTCTAACATCTTCTGTAGCTCTTTTTCTATCCGTGGATGATACGTGGTCGCTATCTTCCTTATCCTTTGCTTGAATGGCTTCATGTTTGGGTTGATATCTAACTTGTGACATGCAATTGATGTATCTATTCCTGGCATCTCTTCCATGCTCCATGCGAAGACATCCTGATATTTCCGCAATAGATTTATCAGCTTTTCTTCCTCCTCCTTCTCCATCCTGGTTCCAATTTTCAACATCTTTGGCTCTTTTTCTTTTCCTATATTTATTTCTTTTGTTGGCTTAGCAGCTGTAAAGTTTTCTTTTGGCTCACCTAACGGTGATGGTTCTTTAATTTCACGTATTGGTTCTCCTTCCTTCTCTGGAACCTCACTTGGTATTCCTTTTCTTTCATTTGATTTTATCATATAGACCCTTAGTTCTTCCTCCTTTCTTGATTTCTTTGCCTCTCTCCATCGATCTTTTCGCCTCTTTGCTCGCCCTTCATAATTCTGCACGTCTATTTGACTGCAAATTTTCGTGCTTTCAGTGTCTCCTTTGAGTTCTCCTATGCCGCTTGGCATTGGAAAGCGTAAGCATTGGTGGAAGATTGACGCTACGCCTTTTATCCCATGCACCCATGGTCTCCCCATGAGCATGTTGTAGGGTGACTCAACGTCCACTACACAGAATGTTACCTGCGATTCTATCTCTCCTATAATTATCCACATAATTATTTCTCCTTTCGGCTTTGTAATCGCCCTGTTAAAGCCGTGAATGTTGTACTTTGGTTGGGTTAGCTCCGCATCCTTGCATCCCATGTTCTTGAATGCGCGGTAAAATAGTATGTCCACTGAGCTTCCCGTATCTATCAGAGTTCTATCTATCTCCCATTCATTCGAATTTTACGCGCTTTCCTTCTTCTCGCCTGTTATTCTCCTTGCAGTTAAAATAACGACTAGTGGATCTGTTCGCCTTAGACTCCCTTCTGGCTCATCCTCCACTGCAAAGGTTATCTGCTGCTTTTGCCATTTTATTAAAGGCGAGACTTTATCTACAGTCATAATTTTCCTCCCTTCATAGTCCCGTTTATGCATCCTCCCTGTAATTCCTGCATGAAAATCTACAACATTCATAGATGAGTTTGTAATTGAAGTATATTGTATACGCCGGCTCCCTTCTTTCGCTTTAATATTCTTTGTTGATTTTCGTGGTTCTATTTGTTTCGTCCTCCTTTGTTCTCTCTTGTATAACTCTTTTTCCATTTGTTGATGCTTTCTCTTCGCCGATAGATCTCTTCTCCTCATGTCTTGTACTCTTGAAATAGTAGTGAGACCCCGAAAGTATAACAAAGTCTAGAAATCCTTTTTTAGATCTGAAATACCTTTTGTTAATATTTTTAAAACATCAAAGAATTTTCTGAAGAACTTTGCTGAAACGAAAATCTCAGAAACTCTTTTTAGATCTAGTAACATACTCAGAAATTCACAAATTCTTCGGATAAAACCTTTTTGATCAACTATCACGGTTTCAATGATTGCGAAACAAATCTTTAACGAATATGACAATTGATAATTTTTAAACCATTTTTAAAACTTCACCGTCAAGGAACATCCCTATCACAGATCCAAGCTGTTTCTTAGCGCCAAACTGTAGTTGCAGGAAATCCTACAACCTACACCCAAGTGATTCTATGAAATAAATCTAAGACATCATTAGAAAATCTCTAAGTATTTTTATTAAAAGTTAGAACAAATACAAATGGGATATGAGGAAATCCTAACTTGGAGAATAAAACAATTTTTTCTCTCCTAAATTTCTCACCAAAACTCTCGAAAAAGGTCCCTCCCCCTTACATTGGCTTCTTATCCCTTTTATAGGGTTATGTAGTGGAGGACAACTAATAAAGCCCCTAATTTCGGATTTGGGAGGGCGATATTATCGCCCTGCCTAATAATCATCGCGCTAACCTTTCTAATTACCGCGCTGATCTTCACGTGTTTGGTGTGACTTGGTGACGTCATTACACTCATCAATAGAGATATACTGGGCACGTCATATTCGCCTGCTACCAAAATGATCTTTTCACATTCTTATTGGTTGTGCGGTATTTTGCACCCACAATTGTCATAAATATATTCTACTCACGAAAGTATATATGTAGATCATAATTTTCTTAAAAGCTACGTGTTTTTATTTTCTTCGATCATCATTTTCATAAAAGCTACGTGCTTTGATTTTCTTCGATCATCATATTATTAAGCTACCTGAGATCTCCAGATTTACATCTAGTATTTGATTAAGGATTCAATTGAAGTATCTAATCTTTATGCCCCAAGAATATTCCAATAAGATAATACTTTTATAGAATACTTTATGTATTTCCATGTTCGCACTGTATTTCCTCTTTTGTATTTAATGTAATCTAGATTAAGCAGGAATATTAGTACTAGTAAATTAGATATTTTGTCCTCTAGTTATCCTTTTCTATGTACTTCCCTTGTTCCAAATTTCTTGGTCTCTCAAACAAGAATCATATGTGGCCATGTGGGTGTGTTGCCAGCGTTTATCTTTTGGTGCTATAAATTGAAGCTCAATGACAAACCCATAATTGAAGCTCAATGACAAACCCATTAAAGTGGAAGAGTACACCAATTTAGGGGTAAGCATATGGGCCGGTTTTTGCCTCATCCGCATCCAATCCAATATATGGATTTCACATTTGGTATCCGCATCCAATCGAACATCTAACGGATTTACATCCGATGGATACACGGATGAACGGATTGGATACGGGTGATCCAGTTAATTTCTTTTATGATTAAAATTTTAAAGTAAAAAAAATAAAATTAACAAAAATGATTTGAATAAGGACTGATTAAGGAATAAAATTAAAAGAATATGACTTAATTTTGCGTCTCAAATTCAAACCCTGAAGGCTTGAAGGGGAAAAATGGCGAGGAGATAAATTAACTATATGGTGGAATATTAGAAATACAGAGTTAACATCATATTTTATAAAAATATATTAAATATTTTAAATCTAAAGGATGCGGATGTCCAACGGATTTTTAAGAGTGCATCCGCATTCAATCCAAAATCGTTCAGATCCTAAAAGTTGCATCCGCTTTCAATCCATTAGCGAACGGTCTGGGCACTCATCCGAAAAAATACCGCTGGGCCGGATGAAAACCACCACGGATTTCGGGTCAAATGCTCACCCATATACACCGTATCAATAATTCAACAATTTATATATAGAAAAACACAACAGAAATCCTATGGGAGTTTTTTTTATTTACCTACTTAATTCGAAGTGTTAAAATGGAACTGAGATTCAAAACCATTAGGCCAAGCACAATGGTAAGTGATTTCGCTTCAGCTTAATTGTAGCGGAATCCAACTATTATGGTCTTTCGTGTTTCTTAATGTAGCGATATCTCTTAGCTACACTTAAAGTTGATCAGATCTGATGCACCCTTTAGCTACGCGAAATTGGATTTTTCACTTTACGGAAACTCAGTTTTCATTTTTCGGTTAAAACAGATACTGAGTATCTGTTGACAGTTACACAGATACTGAGTATCTGTTGACATTTACACAGAAATTGAGTATCTGTTTGGTAAATAATATTTGTTTGACCTTTTTTTGGTTACACTCCTCTCACACCTGATCGTAGGCATCCATCATTCTCAACGACTCTATTATCTCCACCGTCGGATCCCAATGGATTTTTTCATAAATTTGTCAAAAATGTATATAAATACAAACTTTTTTTTTTTTTTTTTTTTTTTTTTTTTTTTTTTTTTTTTAAATCACTCCAAATAATCTTCTTATAACTTGGTTTTCCACTCAAATATCTCAAATTATATTCTTAACTTTAAAAGTTTTTGCATTTTTTTTCTTGTCCATCTCTTTTGTTTGTAGACAACAATGTCGCAATCTCAAACAGAGAAATCTAAATCGAGAAAGGGATTCACTGTTCTGGAAGACAAGCATATTGTTATTATATTTTGTACTATAGAAAATGAAGGGAGTTGTCCGGATAAGGATGAGTTTTATGAAAACTTTTTTTAAAGATTTGTAGAGGCTTGTGGTGGAAATTCATTTAATCGTATTGTAAAAAGAATTCGTAGTAGAGTGAAGAAGGAGATGGATGATCCGAGCGTCTCCTGGATGTTTATGCTCCAGAAACGGAAACTGAGTATCCGTTTAAGTCAAGTCAACACATTGACCAAACGGATACGCAGTTTATGTGTGGAACTATTTATCCATGTGGTTTAGCTAAGGGATGCCATGGTGCCATAGTGAGGTTGGCCTAAGACCCATTTCGCTTAGCTTCAAATAAGCTTCGCTAAGGTAAATCCTTGACCCTTGGCCTTATGATTGTAACATCATAATCATACTTCTGCTCAACATTACTACTCGTCTTTCTAATTATGTGCTTTCAACAATATGACCTGTCCACTAAAAAATAATATGCGTCCCGGAATGAGAAGATTATATTGAGATACTTATACCGATACACACGTATAATTTTACTAGTCATCCAAGCCGCGTCAAGTGAGAGCTCAAAGAGCTAACACTATGGATATGAAATATCGCACCGCCATGTTTAGAAAGTATTGAGCACGACAAATAGAAAGTCGCGCAATGACAAAATGGAAATATAGATCAGCGATAACGAATTTACGATAAAGGAGGAGTACGTGAAGAATACGATCCAGTCCACGATGATAAGTCAGTCTCAAAACGAGCATTGTGGCAACAAAGTTAAAGTTCATATGAAAAGCATGACTTAATTAAGTGCGATATTATTGTTGGCCAGAACAATGTGATAAGGTGATATTGGAGAGAAGTTTTAGCCGAGTTTGTAGGAGAAGAAACTACTTTATTAGCTGTCATCCACTATGTAAAATTCCTATATAATGGGTAATGAGGTTTTCTCTAGTCCAAGTAATATACTGGTGAGAAAAATTGTAAAAGAGAAAATTTGGGTTTACATCTCTTGGGAGATATATTCGTCCTTGTGTAAAGTCCTTATGAAAAGTTTATAAAATGGCTTGAATCTGATCTTCTTTACTAGCTTTAGTGAATTTGTGTGAGAGTTTCTATTTGGGTGTAGTTGGGGATTTTTCCCAAAAGTGTGATTGATTTCCCAAAATCTTCCCAAAATGTGCCGTTTTTGAAAATCTTCCAAAAGTAGGAGTTTGACCGGTCTTCGGACATATATGTCCCTATCTTTTATGGAAATACCTAATTTTGTCCTCATATGTGTACATATCGACAACACATGTGTACACATCGGGTAAGGATGTGTAGGCATTACAGATATGTAGACACACTGATACCCCACCATTTTTTGACTGATGTGTAGACATTAAATGTAAAGATATGTAGACATCCAGAATCTAGGCATAATATTATGTTTGATAAGTGTAGACATCCATGTTTCTGATGTTTATACATTGGATACTATGTAGACATCAAGCTATAAAGTGTAGACATCAACCAATAAAGTATAGACATCAGGATATAAAGTGTAGACATCAGGCTATAAAAGGGTATCTTAGGTATTACGTAAATTCAGTCATACTTTTGGAAGATTTTCTGGATCAGTCACACATTCGGAAGATATTTGGCAATCAGTCACACTGACTGTAATTTCCACATGTTAGTTGTAGGATTTCATGCAGCTACATTTTGGTGCCAGACAAAGGGAAGAGAACCTATGAGTTGTTATTATCTTAAGAATCATGGTTTGAGTTTTTAGTTTTGTTAAATTTGTTTTCCATCTTCGTGACAGATCCAGTTTTTGTCATCATATCCTCTCTTTCGTCATTTTAGTTTTATTTTCTACACACAAGAAGTCAGTTTTATGAGTTTTTTGTTTCAAACTTTATCAGATCTTCAAACTTTCAGTCATGTTTTGTTTTAGATTTGTTGATCTAAGAAACCTTTAATGTTTTTTCAAGTTTTATCAAGTTTTCAAGTAAAGAAGAGGAGTTATAATCTAGATCTGGTATATGACATACTGGTGCTAAAGGATTGTTAAGTTTGAGTGAAGAGTTCATTATTTTGTGTCACAAATTTCAACAGGATTTTTCTTTATTTGAGGGTTTTAATCATTAGAGGTTTATTTTTTCTTTCTTGGATCTGTCAAAACCGTTAACAGTTGGGTCAGTCTGGAAAATATCTTAGTACAGTTTTATAGATCTATAACGAGTTATATGTCACAGGTTCTGGTTCAAGACCCTTCAGCTCGTACAGCTCCAATTCAAATTCTCGGCATCGCACGTTTAAGTAGCGCTGAGCTTGCTTAGTGAGATTCTTCCGAAGCCTTTCTCTCCTCCTCTCAAGATTTGCAACTGAAGACTCCAGTCCCTCCCTAGCGATCCTCTCAGAATCCTTTTCAAGTTAGAGCTGCGATAACCGATTGTTGAGTTCAAGAATTTGTTGAAAGGATGAAGTCTTATCGGATTGAGCATGAGTGAGATCTTGTCACCCTTGTTCAAGATCGCTCTTCAACTCCGCCAACTCCATCTCTTGATGCTACTCATTCTCTGTGAAACAAAAGAGGAGCAAAGTAAGAAAACTTGAATTGTAAAAGATAACGATAAAGATAATTTAAAGTTTAGAACAGAAGCCGAGGCAGCCCAATTGTGACTACCTTCCTTCTGCTCGAGAGCCAATCTAAGGGACTCTTCGGCGACTTTTTTTGAACTAGCATACTCTGCCATCTTGATATGAGCATTCTCGAGATCGGCCATAGCCTTGTCAAACTTATCGCCAACCTTTCCCTTCTTTCGAGCATTAGTTCTAGAGCTACTAGCGACAAGGGATTTGTTTTGATTTGTCAGAGTATTGCAAGAAACCCCTAAATGATAGTTTTCCTCCTCTTGAATCCTAAGTTTCTCGATAACCTTTCCTTTGCTCTCGAGAAGCTTATTTTTCTCAGACATTCCATTCTTCTTTGGCTTCCATAAGATCAACAAATTTACTCTGCTCTGTGCGAAGATGACCTTTTAAAGATTCAACTGACCTTTGCAGCTTCGCATACTCGAGAGAAAAATTAGATTTTTCCTTCTTCAAAGTCTCAATCTCATTAACCAAAGCAGACTTACCATCCTTCAAAGAGCGAACTTCATCTGCCAGAATTTCGTTCAGTTCGTCAGTATTCTCTAATAAATCTTCAAAATGATCAACCTGTGCTACCATATTTTCTATTTGATTCTTCAAGTGAGAATTTTCAGTACTTGATTTATCAGCACGATCAACCAAATTGGCGTGCTCGGAGCTGAAAATGTCAACTTGGCTCTGAAGATTTGAATTCTCAGCTGTCAAGTCTTCGACTTTGTGTTGGAGTTCGCTTATCCAAAGTCCATATTTAATGCAAACATCTTACATACCAATAATCTAAGAATCAAAAAATGGAAGTACAGAGGCAAGTGTAGGTTAGCGATAAGGGAAAAATGTCTTACCCTTTAGCTCGCGGTTTTTATTCTCCACGGCTTTGCTATGTTCTTTCTCATCATTTAGTTCCTCTTCGAGAGACTTAATGCGATCACCAGCGAGATTAAGGCATTACAACAGGTGGAAGTGGCTAACCAAAAGAGCCATTCGGCGTTGATACTCCTAAAATAACAGCGAGAAAGATTAGCTGGAAGAATATGATAAATTTTGGTACGATAATGGAAAGAATCACAACGCGATATCGTACCACAGCCTCATAGCCAGCAATTTAAGAATACGAGAAGCCTGATGTAATATCCAATTTGGTTTGCTCGTCGAGGGGAGCTTGTGTACACAACTTCTTCATGGCGGCGCAAATATTCATCATCCGAATGAAGCTGAACGTTCTCGTAGAGTTCATACCAGAATTCAGTATCGATATCATGGTAGGCACCAGGAAGTTGTGCACTCGCTCCCAAATTCAGAGATTGGCCTCCAAGGGTTTGCGTACGAGAAGTAGAACCAAAGGCATGAACACTAGGGATTGGCGAAGAAGGAATATACTTGTCCTTATCTTTTCCCTTCGATGGAGGATGGAGAACGACACTCTCATCCAAGTTAGACTTCTCGGGATCTTGGATCTCGGAATTCTTGTTAGTTATATTCTCGTCATGATTGCGAGAATCCTTCGGATCAGGCTCATTGGTGAGATCATTAGTCGTTGGTTCAACATCCTTGGAAGGAGAAGAAATTTGATTCTCAGGAACTGAGGCATCCTTCTAAGTGCGTCTAATCACTAGACCAGTCAGATTAAGCTCGGACCTGGACTTACTCTTGAGAGTTCTTTTTGGAGGACGAGAAGCATCATCGCCGACGTTCCCATTCGCAAAACAAAACAGGATAAGAAATAGAGGAAACAATATTGTTTTAAGCTACACAAGTTGGTATTTCTTACCTCTTTAGTTTCCGAAGTCGACCGTTCGCGACTTCTCTTTGCTTTAAGAACGTGACCATGACGCTGGGAATAAAGAGTAACTTCTCTTTGCTTTAAGAACGTGGCCATGACGCTGGGAATAAAGAGTACACAGTAAGAAAAATGACAAAAAGAAGTAAAGAAGTGGAAGAAGAGAAGTAACACTAACCTCAGGGTCCATGTCTGGCCAGCCTAAGACCCAGTGAGAGGTATATTGGAATTGGTGACCTTCAGTAGGACCCAAACGATCATCGCTATCTTCAAACTTCTCATACACGTAGGGGCCATCGACGATTAGAGGATGCTTCATCCAATGCTCATCGCTTGAATGACGACAATATGAGTTGTTATTACTGGAAAAATCCACCTCAACCATAAGCTTCTTATTGAGCCTCTTTCTAGAACGCTCGAAACGGATACCCCACTCAGTACCTTCTTTATCCATAGTCTTCACATTAGTCTGCAGAATTATAATATATGGCATTGTCGGGATATCCCGAAAGTCCCTTCCCTGCCGCACGAGCAACGAATTCCACCAGCATACGAATGGCGTTGCCGCACAGCTGAAAGACTCCTCGCGTAGGAGCAATGCAAGACAACACTACATAAAACATAGGCCTCTCAGGATCGTCTAGTGGAATGGGCAGTCCGGCGTGCAGCTGACCAATGAATACGATAATCCTCCTCAAAGTCCATTTCTCCGAAGAAAGCCATTTGTAGTTCATGCACGTGTGGGGCTCAGAACCAGTAGGGGCAAAAAGCTTGCAACCCTTCTTCTCTAAATCAGTTTTTTTTGGCAATCTTTGGATGAGTTACATTGATCAAAGTATCAAAGTATGGGAATGAGATCAAAGAAACAAGCAAACCAACACAATAGTAGAAAAGAAAAGCATGAAGAACAGGGCACCAGTAGCAGGAAAACTCAACAAAAAATTAAAACTCAATCAAATCAAAGAAGTAAAACTTACTTGGAGACAGATGGAGATGATTTTCTTTTCAAAACCTATACGAGGAAGCAACCGGACGGGGCGGTTCTAGGTCAAAAGGTGATAAGAATTAAAGACGTGCAGGTAATAAAGCGATGAGCAATACACGTGTAAACGGTTATGCGAGATTCATGTGAACGTGCTGACAGTTGTAGAATATGAAAAGACTTGACCAAAAAAACAATAAATTCTCTTACCGCTCCTCTTTTGGAAGAGCAATACGAAAAGAGGTAAAATGTGGATAGGAAATATCACATCGCCATGTTTAGAAAGTATTGAGAATGACAAATATAAAGTGGCGCGATGACAAGATGGAGATATAGATCAGCGATAAAAAAATTATGATAAAGGAGGAATACGAGAAGAATATGATCCGGAACACGATGATAAGTCAGTCTCAGTGCGAGCATCGTGGCGACAAAGTTAAAGTTCACATCAAAAGCATGACTTCAATGCGATATTATCGTTGGCCAGAACTATGCCATAAGGAGACATCGGAGAGAAGTTTTAGCCGAGTTTGTAGGAGAAGAAACTACTTTATTAGCTGCCATCCACTATGTAAAGATCCTATATAATGAGGGAAAGGGCATTGTAGAGGGTAACGAGGTTTTCTCTAGTCCAAGTATAATATACTGGTGAGAAAAGTTGTAAAAGAGAGAATTAGGGTTTACATCTCTTGGGAGATATATTCATCCTTGTGTAAAGTCCTTATGAAAAGTTAATAAAATGGCTTGAATCAGATCTTCCCTACTAGCTTTAGTGAATTTGTGTGAGAGTTTCTACTTGGGTGTAGTCGTAGGATTTCCTGAAGCTACATTAGAAAGTGTAGATCCTTTCAAAACTTATTCGATCCTTGGGTATCCACATACATACATATCATGTGTTTCCCGGTTGACATCCTAACTAATTCTCCTGCATATCGGTGGCCTCTACCAAAAGACAAAAATAGAGTATAAGCAACAAATACATTCTATACGATATACACGGATATACCAAAACAATTGATACCAAAATGAAGCATATCAATTATTCGGCATGCGTTAGTACTGTAATTAGAGCTGGCAAACAAGCTCAAAACCCGTGGGTTGGCAATGAACCTGAAATTGGCCGGATTGTGGTGATGCAGTGAACCTGAAATAGAAAATGGTTAATGAAACTGAATAGATGTATGTTAGGATGTAGGATTGCGCGGGTTTGAGAAAAAATCGGCCTGAACTGGGCCTGGAAAATGCCAGAAAACAGCCAAAACTCTGTCTGAATCAAAGTTCAGCCGAGTTGACTCACCAGAAACCAACTAACTCGGGAGCCTGCAAGCTTTACCCGACTTTACCCGCTACGGGCGTGGGTTGAAGAAATGACGACCCGAGAAGAATTACGGTCCGCAAGCTTAGGCCTGTGTAACCCGTATCAAGCCAGCCCCGGCCCGTGTGTTTGCCAGCTCTAATTGTAATCTGTGCTTTATTTTTAATCAAGAATGCTAATTCATACAATTTGGGACCATTAAAAGATATTATCATTTTTAGCTTTACGGACAACAAATTGTTCGACTAATGACGTTAGAACAACCGGTTAAACCTCTCCCATGTGTTATCCAGTTGTCACAGCGGGGTTTATCTTCCATGATATCATGTACGTATTTGCATAGTCTAATCGTCAAAAATATTTTACTCAGGTATGTAGATCATCATTTTCTGAAAAGCTACCTATATATGTCTAATTTAAGCTACGTGAGATCTCTTGATTTACATCTTGTATTTAATTAAGGGTTCCATTGAAATATCTAATCTCTATGCCTGTATATTCCAATAAGATGATAACTACTCTCAATAGAATACTCACTTTGTATTTCCATGCCCGTATTGTATTTCATCTAGAGACGACGAGTACATGTCGCCATTTGATGATGTGCAGAGATAATTTAGTTTAATATAGATTAAGCAGGAGTATTAGTAGTTGATTAATTAGGAATCTTGTTATCTAGCAAGATATTTATGTACTCAGCCGTGGACCAAAACCAAATTCAGATTACTGAGATTAGTGATTAATTACATTCTAATTACATCTTGTACTTATGGAATATAATGTCAATGGTTTACGTTCACATGGGGTTTTCCACCTGCCAGTGTACGTAATCAAGGAAAACGACAATGACGTCACTTGCAATCAACAAAACGTGGACTTGGGAGATCTAAAGATAGATTTTGCAATGTACCACAGTCACTAAATATTTCTGACTCTTTCTGAATCAGTGGTACAACATCATCATGGGACCAAAAAGACTAGTCTTTCCTGGAAAAAACTTACTACTCGTTTTCCTGTTCCTTCCTCTCCTTTTAGTCAAGCTTTTTCTTTCATTCGTCCATTCTTCTGAATATTCCCTATAAATCCACATTCCTCATCTTCCTCATCATTCATCACTCCTAAGCTCTCCCTCTCCATAGATCTTCTATCCAATCGCAAATCTCCCAACTTGCGAATTTTTGGTTCAGAAAATAGAGAAGAATATACAAGCATGAGTTATATAGAACAAAAGTCATTGATACTCAATGAGCTAACCCAAGCTAAAGAGCTACTGAAGCAATTAGAATCTCAACTTGATGCTGCTACTTCAACTACTGGCAACTTGTTACTACCTAAGATTTTATCATCTTTTGAGAACTCTCTTTCAATGTTAAGTGCAATCAACTCGGAAGGTGGCACTCAGTCGCAGACAACCGGATCGACCGAGTCTCCACGTTCGGTTAACGGAAGTCGGAAAAGACATTGCAGTTCCGATCTACTCATCGGAAACCCCTCCAAAAAGAAGAAAACTATACAGGGATGGACTGAACAAGTACGCGTTTGCGAACAGACGGGGTTGGAAGGACACCTAGATGATGGGTATGGTTGGAGGAAATATGGACAGAAAGACATTCTTGGAGCCACTTATCCTAGGTGAGCAAAACAAAGAATTTCTAATCTTGATTATGATTACATCAAAATTGAAAATTTCTATCAATACAAATTTTTATCGATCTCTGTCTAATTGTATGTTATTTCTACGTTTTCAGAGGCTATTACAGATGCACTCATAGAAATGCTCAAGGGTGTTTAGCAATGAAACAAGTTCAACGATCTGACGAAGACCCGTCGATGTTTAGTGTCACGTATCGCGGAAGACATACTTGTATTCAAGCTGTACATTTACTACCAGGGCAATCGCAAAACAGACATGATCATCACGATCAGAAACGGATGAAATTACAAGGAACAGTTTTCAATTTTCAAAAAAGTTGTCATGATAAAACAGAGGAACTCAGTACAGCACAAGTAGTAATCAATTCATCTTCATTTTCATTTCCCTCATCAGCTTCATTACCCGTTCCAAGTATAGAGAAAGAAAGTGACAACAACAATTTCTCTTCGATGACACCTGATAATCACTTCATGGGTAGTCCTTTTACTTCATCTCCATCAACTTCTGTATCCAATTCATCCTTTTCTCCTAACAATTTTGGAGAAGGACAGAGTATGCAGAATTCAGAATTTGATCTTAGTGAATTCACTTCAGCTTTCGACCCTACGGATCTTTATTTGGATTTCGATTTTCTTGATTCTATATGCTCCATTTGATATGTTGTAGTTCCCATTAATTTTGATTAAATTATGAAGTGCCAAGAAAATAACTTTGAGCTTGAAAGTATGACCAAATTCCTGATATCTCTAACCAGATTACACTAATTTTACTGCTCGACCTTTACTACTTGAATTATAAACTGTTTTCAGACCACGAGCTCCATATTCCCTTGTTTTAGTTCCCCCACAGTTGCTCAAATTCTCCGGTACAAATCCAGCCAGGTAGATCAATCTGGTTGTTGATCTTATCCATGTGTATTATTTTTTCCAAATAGCATTAAACCAAATTCATATACATTTCGCCTGGGCATTATAGACACGAAAAAAAGAATCACCAAAACCAAATTCAAACTCAATTTCAAATTCAACAACATAAATAACTTCTAAAATGAGTACAAATACGACTTTTCTTGGTTAGGCAATTACTAATTTATAAATCTCTTTAATTAGAATCATGTAGAATATTATTTTTAAAATGCACTTGTTAGAAAAATATTGATAACGAGTTGTCATCTAACGTTTTTTTATTTATTTTGTCGGAAAAAGAGGTATGCCTCATTCATTTCCATTCATAATACCGCGACTCCAAATCGGAAAGGCTACAGAGCATATCACATAGATTTCAACTCACTCAAAGTAAGCATACAGGCAACAAGGACTTACAAGACACTTAACATCATAGTAACATAACAAATTCTGAAGATCGAATCTAATCATTCCATACCGATTCCTTAGTAACAGAACATGTTTAAATGGCATTGTTTGGACTAAAAGTAACACTTCCAAACCGATTAACAAGTCTACTAAAAGTAGAGGTGTTAGGATCGAAGGATCCAACCATTTCTCAAGGGTTTAACACATGTGACTATGGCAGAAAAGGATCCACAGACCCAACCAGTTATCACAATTTTTTCAAAAATAAAGTAACTTAGGTGACAAAGATAATCATACTCGGTTATCTTTGGGCGGAATCGGTCGGAGGCGGTCTGAGTTATCTTCTGAATCGGTCTGTTGTTCCCATCTTCTACTAGTGTCTTTTGTAACGGTGTCTTTGGTGTCGCTGGAGTCTTTGGTATCGTTGCTGGAGTCTTTGGTGTTTTCTGTGATGCTGCTGATGGAGTATTTGATATCTTCGAAGAAGTTATTCATGCTGTGATTTGAGTTCTCTTGGAGAGAATTTGATCATTTGTCTGTATAAACTTCATCCAAAGAGATATCAAAACCATAAAAACCTTAACAAGGTACTGAGAAAAAGAAAAAAAGACAGAGAAAAAAAATAGATGAAAACCGAGATCTCAACTATCTTGATTTGAATCCCAAGCAATATATTTGAGTGTATATATTGCCGTATGGGCGTGCATATTATTCTATCACGACTCTGTAATATATTTGATTTAATTTCCTAATTGCAAATCCTAATCACATCACCATTACAATCCAAGTCTAATGTAATTTACTACATGCAACAAATTCATGGTTGGATGACGAATATCCCAAAATATTAATCAAATTGAACGACGAAGTCAAGTATAATTTCTTTGAATTTCATGGTTGTAAATGTGACAGTGATTGTTCTTTTGCAGTTGGTAATGGTTTTATTATAACAAAAAAAATAATTAATAATCATTCATCAAATTTCTTTTGTTAGATTATGATCACCTCTTAAGAATTCATGAAAATCAAAATGAATACACCTCAAGGGCGTATTAGGGGCACACAATCATGTATTTAGGACGTGATAATTCACATTATTTTTCCACAATCTTAATATTATTATATTCACAATATTATTGTGAGTGCGACCCCTTATGTGTTGATTGATGAATCAGAATAAGGATTATCGAGACGAATGAATTGATGAAATTTTTGTTCTCGAAAAAACATTACTAATAACATTGACGTGATTTCTCGTTCGCTGAGGAAAATAATTAATTTTGGATTCTTTCAAGTTCCCTCTGGAAATGAAATGCACGACAGACAGACCAACCCTTCAAATGGAGATTGTAGTTGCAGGAAATCCCACAACTAACACCCCTTAACAATTTCTAAATCTAAATCTTATTCAATATGAAAATGAAGGTAAAAGTGATGGAAATGTAAAAGGAGACACAAGGTTTTTACATGGTTCGATTAATGTGATCTACATCCATGGTTCTTCACTATAATTATTTTTTGTGTTACAGACTCCATTAATGGGTTTTTTGTGGAGCTCTAGTTCTAGGTGATGGAGGAAGAAGATAACAATAATACCTCATGCCTTTCTCTCTCTTGGACTTTTTCCTTAAGTACCTAGGGTTGTGAAATAGAAATTACAAATATAACCTTTCCTTACAAATGAAGGAAACTTAGGCTGGGTTTGGTAAAAAAAATTTTTTACAAAAGCACTTTCAAAACCTATATATGTCAATAATTTTTGAAACTAGTGTTTGGTAAAAAAAATATTAAAGCGCTTTTTATCCAAAGCACTTCCAAAAGAACGCGCGATTGGGGGATATCAAAACTAATTGGGGGATATAGGAAAATGACAAAAACGGGATCCAAATATCAAATCAGGGTCACCCCTTATCTAAGTATTTTATATAATTCCTAATCTACCCCTCACTAATCAGGTTTAGTGGTTAATAATAATTAGTAAAAATCTTAAGTATTTGTGAAATGATTAGTGTGTATTTTTATTTGAATTTGGGTGAGTGAGGTGAGAGTAGGAGGAGGGAAAAAATATTTGAGAGGGAACTTTTTTTGGTGAAAATGGAGGATGATTGTGAAGAGAGAATTGCTGCTGCTGAATCTTTAGCTCAACTACAACAAGGAGCATATCTTGAATCTTCGGCTAATGACAACAACTCACAATTGCAACTCTTTGTTGAGCCAACACCATTGAATGATGATTTTTACGAGCAAGGAGAGTTTTTTGAAGAACTTACACAAGAAAGTAAACTTGCACAACATACAAACATCCCCAACACACAGGTAAAGCTGCAAAGAGGTGAAAATTTGATTTTTTTTCTTTGAACCCACCATTTTTTCAGCTGAAAAAGCTCGGTGCTGGCATAGTAGTGGTATGAATACAATGCCGGAAGCCTCCATACCGGCATAGTATTCATACTAAGGCCATGCCGGCAGCCCGATATCCCCTATTTTGAAATTCAATCCGGCATAGTATTCAACCAAAAAACTATGCCGGTACAAAAGTTACTTTTTACCTACCAAGGAATATTCTACAGAATATGCTACGGGCATGGTTATATTCTAAGGTTACCATGTCGGTACTGCATAAAAAACATACAGGAAGTAGTGCCTTCCAAAGCTAAATACCGGCATGGACAAATTAATTAACTACCACGCCGGAACTGTCTATCGGCGTGGAACCATAGATAAAAATCATGCCGGCACCGCCAGCGGCATTGTTCGATTATGACTTTACCATGCCGGTACCTACAAAAAAAAAACATACAGGAATGAGTGTTTTCCAAAGAAAAATACCGGCATGGTATATTGATTATGGGTGACGCCGGAAACAGGTACCGGCGTGGAACCATAGATAATGAGCATGCCGGCACCTCTGTTTCCTGCGTTGATTTCAAATGAAATATGTATGGCGGAAAAGGTTTCAAATTTGATCTTCAGTTTCGGTTCAGTTCGACCATGCCGGAACTTTGGTCGAGCATGCCGGAACTCTCTTCCAACATAGTGTTTTAATTTCTTTTGGAACTAATTTATTTTCTTTTCATTCGATCCTTAGGTGGTGACATATATTGATCCAACAAATGCAAAGTCGGGATACGTCGGGATACGTCGGAATACTATAAAATGCCTCCGGTATGTTACCAAAGAATACTTTTCACCTAGTATCTTGAACTCTACTAATGGATTGCTTGTAATGAACCTTCTAATCTCCCATTGTTGTCCTTATGTAGGGAATAAAAGATCCAAAGGAAGCAATCGCTTGGGCTAAAGAGACGGCTCTTAAGAACATGTGTGTGTTGGTGAGGAATACCCAAGGATCAAAGACTCGTTTTGAGATGGTTTGCAAGAGAAGTGGGGTATACAAGGAGAAGAATAGCCACAAGAGAAGGGGTTATGTTTATCCAAAGAATACCAATAGGGTATACAAGACTCGTACGAGGAAGGATAATTTCCCCTTTAAGCTTGTATTTCATCTAAATGACAAGAACAAGGAATGGGATTGTGCGGTTTGGTTCGGCTGTCATAACCACCGGGATCCGAAAGATTTTGTTGGTCACTCCCTAGTTGCGAAGCTAAAACCTCATGAATTGGAGGATGCAAAGCACTTATCAAACCGAGACAAATTCTCAGAGGCTTCAAGGAAAAGGATAAGACCAACGTGTCTTCTCTAAGTACAATTTATAGCGCACAAGCAACTATTAGAAGGGTGGAATGGGAAGGGAGGACCGTTATGCAAGAATTTGAGAAGATAGTTTGGGATCACAACTACACGCGTATCATTAAAAGAGGCCGGACAACAAGCCCCTTCAAATATTCATTTCGCATCCTTTGCTTTCACAATTGGCTAATACATGTTGTGGTGTTCTTTTGATGGATTGCACCTACAAGACAAACAAATACAATATGCCGTTGTTCAACATCGTGGGTCTAACATCGGACAAGGTATCATTCACATTGGCTTGGTGTTTAATGGAAAACGAGAGGGACTATAATTATTATTAGGCATTACGACAATTTAAATTATTTTTCCGGGAAAATCAACTTCCGAGGGTCATCATAACCGATCAAGATGACGCATTAATGAAAGCAATATCCGACGTCTTCCCGGACGCACAAAATTTCCTATGTACATATCATATACGTCAAAATATCATAAAAACTTGTCATTCCTTGGTTGAACCCACTAAGGAAGATATTAAAAAGAGAATGATTGTTCAACTAGAGGAAGATGTTCGCAAGAACAAACTATCACCCGAAGAAGAAGAAGATGAGAGAGGCAAGATAAAAGAGCGAGTGAACAAAGAACATGCGGAAAATCATAAAAAATGGTTGGAATTTCTAAGAGATTGGGAGAGAGTTTATTGGTCTCTTACCGAGGATATGTACGAAAAGAGGTTGGACAAGTTTATTGCCGATTGGAACGAGGTTTATCCGACTGCTGTCTGGTATTGTCGGACTCAATGGTTGGATAAGTTCAAGTATAAATTTGTGCGTGCATGGAAAAACCTGTATAGACACTACA
The DNA here is from genome assembly GCA_023531105.1 of Papaver atlanticum. NCBI lineage: Eukaryota > Viridiplantae > Streptophyta > Magnoliopsida > Ranunculales > Papaveraceae > Papaver > Papaver atlanticum. The sequence continues at coordinate 1,411,586 of JAJJMB010001820.1, read as the reverse complement.
AGAATGAAGCAACTAGTGTAGCGGAGTCCGCTCATGGGAGATTTAAAGATCTCATCCAGTCCGGCCGTTACGGTCACCGAGGCAATGGAACAATACTTTAAGAGTGATATCGATAGGATCAAAAAGGCCTTTGAGAAAAGATCAATGGAAAGGATGACTTCATATTTACAATATGGTAAGTTGCTCCAAGGAATAGAGTTCAACGTCTCTCATTGGGCAATAAAACATATGATGATAGAAATGCAAATGGAGATAAACTACGGCAAACCGGGTGATGTGTGTATTTGTCCCGACATGTCTTCATTGGGGCTTCCGTGTCGTCATATGCTTGTGAAGTATGAATAAGTGATACATATTGAGGTTATTGATCCGTTTTGGAAGAAACTATCTTTCACCCCACCCACCCCTATGGAAGATCCCGGACAATCACCATGGGGTACGAACGAAGCAAAGGAATTCTTCGAAGCTTACTCACGTGGCAACTCGGTTAGCAGGCAAGTCTTGTTGAGCCAACTAAGGCTAATTACACAACCATGGTTAGCACAAAGTGAAGAGCCAACAAAGGGAGATCCTCCCGGTAGACCACAAACTAAAATGGCAAGGAGAAAACAAAGGAAAGAATTGAAAGAAATGACTGAACGTGAAGAAGAACTCACGGCAAGTAAGAAACGATATCCAACCGGATGTGAGATTTTGGAAGCAAGGTTCGCGTAAGCGCCAATTGCAAACAAAAGGGGTAGGCCGAGAAAGGAACCGCTATCAAGTCAACAACAAACGACGGATTCTGTATCCACACCAAAAGCCGATGGATCGGAGGTTCCAAAGAAAAGGGGTAGGCCGCTAAAGGTACCAACATCAATCTACCAAGAACAACAAGGTGAGCATTCCAAAGCCACACCCATAGTATATCTAGCGGAGGTTCCAAGGAAAAGGGGTAGGCCGCGAAAGGTACCAACATCAAGTGACAAAGAACAACAAGGTGACGAGGCGGCGGTGCCAAACAAAAAGGGAAGGCCAAATAAGGAACCTACATCAAGTCAACTACATCAAGGTGAAAATTCCCAAGACACACCAAAAATAAGTGATAGCAAAGGTAAGGGACCTATATCTAGTCAACAACAACACGATGGTGATAACTCCGTAGGCACGACCAAAGTTGATGTAGTTTCGGTTCAAAAGCGAAGGGGTAGGCCAAGGAAGTACGGACTCCCATCACATACTGAAGACATTGGAAGTGTAGATATTGCAGAGGATGGATTGGATATAATTAAGCTACAAAAGGGTAATATGAAGATGTATAAGGATCCCAAAATAGGTGGGACCATTAGAAGTTATCATACCAAGATACAGTCTTACATAGACCAACTTCTTGAGGTTATTCGCGAGTATATTATATATACGGATGATGTCGAATGATATGGAAATTGTGGCTATCATGCCGTGACCGAACAATTAGGAATCTTTGATACGACGGTTAGTAAAGGGATGACACCATGTCGATATGCTAGAAATAGGATGGCCGAACAACTTATGAAAAAGAAGGGCTTTTATAAGCAATTGGTTGGTGATGAAGAAGGGTTTGATGATATGTACGCTCAAGTGTTAGGTCCCGAGCAGGAGATGAAGTTCCTTCCTTCTCAATATTGGATGAGAATGCCGCTTTGTGGGCATCTAGTGGCGGATACATTTAATTGTGTTGTTCATTATTTTACCCCCACCGTAGAAGTTACATTTACACTAAAGTGGCAAAAATGCGAAGGATCCCTTAAGAAGAGAAGAGTTGTTTTGGCGTTCGTGAACGGTAATCATTTCATTATTCTAAAACTCAAGGAAAATTGTCCATTGTCACCTATGAAGTCTTTGAAGTCGTTAACCTACAGGGTCTCGATAGAAACCTAAAGTTAAAGGAGAATCGACTCTAGTTATGCAACTAATAACACACAGGAGGTGTGGGGATTAGTTTTCCCAGTTTCTAGAGTTCTCCTTTATATAGTTTTCAAATCAGGGTTTGCAATCCAAGTTACCTTGGTAACAAAGCATTCAATATTCACCGTTAGATGAAAAACCTGATTCAACCAAGCTAATATCTTTCAACCGTTAGATCGAACGTAGCTTGTTACACACAAATGAAATATACCCTCATTTAGGTTTATGTAACCGTACCTAAACGTGTACACCATGTTGACTCACAAAAATTTAACCGAGGTTAGCCATATGATTACTCTCATATCAACCTTATTCATCTTAACCATAACTAGTTCAAATGACTCGAATGAAACTAGTTAAAGAGTTGTTCAATTGCTATATTCTCAAAGAATTATACAAGAACACAATTGAAGCAAAATCGGTTTGATTCACTCGAATCAATCATGAACATTATAGCCACGGTTTGCAAAGATTGCATTCCTTATTATATAAATGTTTATGTTCATGTACAAAACCGATTTTAGAACTTTAACCTTCAAGTATGCAAACGGGTACGCATACTTGAAATACCCGGACCGAGATTGGTTTCCTGCAGTACGCAAACGGGTACGTGTACTTCCAATCCCAGCAGAAATTCTCGGATATGAACCTGTACATAAACAGGTTCGCATACTTAGGTTCCCGGATTTCTCCAACCAACCGGTACTCAAACGGGTGCGCATACTATGGTTCCCGGACATGGATTACATATGTGCAAGAGTGCACAAAATGACATATCCAATTATGGTTAAGTGTTCTAAACTCTTATTTCAATATTTGAAACTTTCTTAGAGGATGACAATAGTCGTTTTCACACACTATTAGCATCAAAGTAATTTTCAAGTTATTGAAATAATCATAACGAAACATTCCAAGACAAACACCAAATGATTGTATCACACAAACCATGTAAGATATTACTCGGCAATTTTCTCATGATATAAGATGAACTTGGTCGAAGCGAAAGCTTGCCAACACATATATCGAGAAATATGTAAGCGAGATATACTCAGCTCGAAATCTCAGATGTGTATATCGAAAACTATATCGTAATATGACTTATGTATCAATATAGGAGATAGAGTAGAAATAGACTTTCCAAGTGATAGATGAGTTCAAGTATCCACATACCTTTTATCGATGAAGTTCCACAAGCTCCCCTTAGTAGTTCTTCGTCTTCAAATGATGAACGCCGTGAAGTCTAAACTCAACTACACAATCTATGTCCTAGTCCGAGACATCTATAAATAGGCTATAAATCAATACTTATAGTTTTGATCACTAACATTGACAAACATGCTTGAGATAGCAACGCATGAGAGTTCGAACGAGCAGTGCTCTAACTACAATATATAAAACCAATATGCAAAATCAATCTTTTCTCTTAGAAGGTAGAATCAATCTTTTTCACATGGATTTACACCAAGAATGGATACCAAAGACGTATAAAAAGATTTTCTTAACAAATAAGAAAATACAAAGTCATTAACGACCATGCACCGAAGTTCACAAAAGAGAATTGTGAACATTCAAGAATTCCAGAGTAACGCGTACTACTGCCCATTCTTGAACTTTCTTCTTTGTGATTCACTAACAACATTCTTGTAAAAGCTACAAATGATCTTCGAAGAGAAGTAATCCAAGAATCTAAGTTCCCAAGTCCAAGAGAAGTGGAACAAGTGCGACGAAACGGAGCACAACACTAAAAAACAAGAGACAAGACAGAGACCAATCTTAACTCATACAAATTCAAGAATTTTCATCTTAATTTTGAAGAGAATTCAAATAGTAAGAGAGTGCAAAAAGAATGAGGTCATTCCGAGTTCGGACGAAGAAGTTACATCCAAAACAAGTTTACCGAATATTGACGTCTACAGGCCAGTATGCATACCGTTTTGCAAACGAATTTTCGTGACCTGGAGCAGTATGAAAACGGGTTTTCGTACTAAAATCCTTGGATTTTGATTTTAAATGATGGTATGCATACCTGGTATGTGTACCATGAAGTCTAAACATCCCTAACTACTATTTTCAAACCTAAACATTTAAGAACCTTAAACACAAATCAAGTTAGGTAGAAATGAACGATCAGCAAGGTACATGGATAATTATAAGTACTCTAAGCAAATGATAAAAACACAAATCTTGCTCAAGTTTATAGACATACCTTTTAGAAGGATCCTGTCGTGAATCCTACGGCTTTACCAAATATTCAATATCATACCTAACACGAAATGTGCGTCCCAATTCCCATGCTTCCCTCACCGTATACTTAACAAAACATTCCTTGGTGAGGATGCACTTACAACACAATCAAGTTGTGTTGAGGTGAACAATGTCTTGCTCACCATAAGTGACTGAAATGGATTTTTCCGTAACTATGGATTTTTCACCATCTATAGTTTTTGGCTTATTCTGTTTCACTTTTGGATTATCATGAAAGAGATCACTTTTAGAACCTTTCACATCCAAATCCATTTTTACAAAGAACTTTTTACATTCCAACATCATGGAAACTGCCTTCTCCATAGTCATGGAATTTTCTGGGAGATCATTCTTTTTCACACTCAAAGCATCGTTGGATTTCTTTGGTACCCACTTCTGAGTGCGTTTAGGAACAATATGAACATTCTTCCCATTACTCTCTTCTAGATTTCCCGAAAGAGAATTGGATTGACTATTCTTTTTCAAGTTAGTCTTTCTCCAATTGGGAACATCGGATCTTGTCTTCGTATTTACGAATTTATCCTTTTGATAAACATTACGATTGTGAAAAGGATTCGTATGACGTTTATAGGCAAATCTAGGTTTATCACAACACTGATTCCTTTTCCTAAAGGTTGGTCAGTTACAATCTGTAACGTTAAGGGGATTAGTCTTAACATACGATCTTGGTTTCACAACTTCTTGTGATGCCCAAACAAGAACATCATGAAGTTTCTCATTCCTTATACGGAAACGACATCTCCTTTCCAGGTGACCTTTATTTCCTCAATAGAGGCAAACATAAGGAATGTTCTTACCTCGATTCGTGTGTGCTGACTTTGGAGGTTGATATACTTTGCTCTTTCGAACCTTAACTGCCGGTGAAGGTATTTCACTTTTGCCATCAGTGGAAACCTTTTGTTGAGAAGAATCACTAGCCTTAACAAATTGTACCTCTTTGCTAGTACTTGGAGCATCTATTCCTTTATAGCCCAATCCTCGTGTATTATGATGATTTTTACTTGCTCCTAGCATAGTGGTTAGTTTGCTTGAACTAGTGTTGAACTTTTTAAAGTCATCTTCCAACATCTTGATTTTATCAAAAGCAGCAGCTAAATCAGCCTCAAGGCGTTTTTGTCGAGTGAGATAAGCGCTTTCTCTGTCATCAAAACTAATCCGTTGAGAGTTAATCATTTCTTCAGATTCTACAAGTTTCTCTTCCAACGAAAAGTACTTTTGATAAAGATTATCATATTCAAATGACTTCATACGTAGGTTTTCCTCAGAATCCTTGAGGATCAATTCGTTAGAACGATTCGAAACATAAACACCTGCGTAACATCTTCTCAATTTCTTGTTTGCACGATAGAGATTAGTCAGAAAAGGTGTGACATGAGAATTTTTCATCTTCTTCTTTTCCACCGAATCCAATAGCTTAACATACTATGAGACTTCCTCATCAACATATCTATCAATATCTGAATCACCTTCATCAGAAAGTTCATCCAACTGTTCTTCTAGGCGTGATTCCCAGTTATTAATAGTTTCTACATCAAGAGAATGTTTAAATATTGAACTATATGTGACAATTCTCTCAGGTGAATCCAGGCTTTAAAAAACATCTGGTAATTTCTAAACTGGTACGTTATTAGAGATAGACTCGCCCATAAAATCATATTGCTACAAACACTGACTTATAAGGTCTTAAACATGTTTTCCTTCTCTGATACCAATTAAAAAAGTGGGGGTCTAACAACCACACCCAATATTTCGCTTAGTAATCTGTATAGAAAAACTCCAATATAATTCCAAGAGAATCAACTAGAAAGAAAGACTCAATCAATGGAAATATATCCAAGAGTTGTATCTCTGTTTCTCAATTCAATATGCAATCAAACAATTAGGAATTTGTGAGCCCGATTGAATATAAGAAATAACCTGGACGATATCAAAAACCAATATACAAGTGTCAATCAATTTAATCAACAACCAAAGGTTGGATTCACAATTGATTAAACTTACGCATAACCTATGATATTTCAATTATATAGAAAATATAATGCGGAAAAGAAATAACAGAGACACCAGAAATTTTGTTAACGAGGAAACCGCAAATGCAGAAAAACCCCAGGACCTGGTCCAGATTTGAACACCACACTGTATTAATCCGCTACAGACACTAGCCTACTCCAAGTTAACTTCGGACTGGAATGTAGTTGAGACCTAACCAATCTCACACTGATCCAGGTACAGTCGCGTTCCTTACGCCTATAGAACCACGCCGGATTCTACGCACTTGATTCCCTTAGCTGATCTCACCCACAACTAAGAGTTGCTACGACCCAAATTCGAAGACTTGATAAACAAATCTGTCTCACACAGAAAAGTCTATTGAATAGATAAATTTGTCTCCCACAGATATACCTATGATTTTTTTTCCGTCTTTTGACAAATCAAGGTGAAAAGGAACAAATTGATATACCGGACTTATATTCCCGAAGAACAGCCTAGAAATATCAATCACCTCATGATGCATGTCGTGAGTGCAATCAAATTAAATCACTTATTTCCACCCAATTAACTGGTAATATAATATAAGCAAGGATTGTTCCCACGAATAGCAGGGAGTTTAATTGTCAAAAAGGTCACAATTGAGGGGTTTTGTTTTTAGATTATAAAACAAAGTAAATAAAGCGAATAAAATTAAGTTGTAAGAAATAGAGAGAGATATGATCGAGGAATCCTTCTTTGTTACTAAACCATCAATTAGTTAATATATTCATCCATTCATCATTAATCATATATTATCCTCAACCGTGGGATAACAACTAGCTCAGTGCTACCCCCTAAAGTCCTTTGGTCACTGGATACCGAAGCGCTCGAATATCAGATTCTATTCATCCTAGCCACCAAGTAGTAGCGCACTCAAGGTTTAACTTGGTCGAATGCTTTAAGTTTTATGACTTAGGTGAATCTTAGTAGTTAGACTCTTAGCGCAAGGTCTACTTTCTAATGTTGTTCTACACGCGATTGCTCCACAGAATCCCTCTGCAAGGTCTCACGTTTTCTACTTGTGTAAGGATTATTCAACAATTACACGGATATCCTAATCCTTTACTAGAAATATATCAAGCAATAACCTACTATAGTTGGCCACCTAGAGCAATCAATTTATCAATCATAAACGTTAATCGAAGTAGAAGCAAACGATAATCATATGAAGAAATCAAACTAGATGCATATATTAAACCAAATCAAGTATAGAACTTAGAATTCATCCTCAATCAAGTATGGGTTTTAGCTGCTCATGGATGTAGTAGAATCCATGTTATACAATAGATAAACTAGAGAAGAAATCGTTACGATTGATGAGAACCGCTCCGAACCCTAGCTTTTCCTACGTTATGTTGTTCCTCTCCTCTAAGACTTGCAAAATAATGTAAAGATGTCTTCTTAATGTCTTGAGGCTCTCCTTATATAGTACCCACGAAATATAGGGTTTAGAATCCTTCCGGGACCGGGTTTTACACTTTTTAGAAGTCCAAAATTCGCACAACTCGAACTTCCTACGGTTGGGTTTTTCCTGAGTTCCCAACCGTATGCAAAATAATTCCCCTGACTTTACCTATGGTTTGTTTTCCCAACCATAAGTCCCCCTGAGTTTGTCTACGGTTAGGTTTCCCAACCGTAGGTGCTTCAGAATTTCCTCCTTTGTCTTCCTTCACCATTTTAGCTATAACTTCTTCATCCGACGTTCGATTAAGCTCATTCTTTTTGCGTTCTTTTTATATCGTCGTCCTCTACAAGATGGTGTGTTAAAATCCTTTATATATTCTCATTTGTACCTACGGTTTGGTTGAGAATAATTTTCAAACTGTATGCTTCCCTTGATTTGCATACGGCTTGCTTTCCTCGCCGTAACTCTGAATCTTACAATTCCTCTAGACCTGGTGCATATACGGTTGGGTTGATATGATTTTCCAACCGTAACTCTAACAGAAAAATTTCTCTTCTTCCCTGGCGTACGGTGTGGTTTTGTAGCGTTTCCCCACTGTAGGTGTCCCTGACTTTGCGTACGGTTGGGTTTCCTTACCGTATATACTTATGTAACTTGGTCCTTTCTTATTCTTAGCTATTTCAACCCCGATTCCATTAACTTCGGATGATTCACCTAAAGAAACAAATAAAATAGAAAAACAAGAGTAGTACAAGGATAATATGCAAGAAATATAGCTAAAACAAGTATGGAATGGACACTAAAACCATATAAATTAAGCACTTATCAAATTCCCCCACACTTAGCGTTTGCTAGTCCTCGAGCAAACTACCTAAATAAATACAACTACTCCCCGTCGTTGAGGATACGGATGCACTTAGCTAATGAAACATGCCTTTAAACCCCTAGGTGTCCCTAGTGGACGAGTTATAGTATCGTGAGGGCTTACGAGAGGTATACCCACAAAACCTTCTCCAACTTCAAAACGTTCCAGCATCCCAAGCATCCAAAGATCTATGAGGACATAGAGTTTCTGCATGCTAGTAATAAGAAGTTAGAATTACCAAAGAACATATTCTCATTCTTAAATGTTGAGTGAGAAATGACCACACAATAATGAGAGAATGCGTGTTTGAAAGCGATCAATAAGCATTTCTCCTCGACTTCTGCCTCACTTAAAAGGATTTTATGATAATTTCACTCAATATATAAGACGAAATTTTTATGGGTCTCACATGTGTGCAGGTAGGAATGAAGAGAGAATCCCACACACGATGAATGGTGGGAAGGAAACCTTCCGAATTATTTATGGAAACCCCACAAAATCGTGGGAAATAAAGACATTTTCTGATGATCTCTAAGAAAGGAAATCAACCACTATAGCAATGATGAGAGTACTTACCACCTTCACATCCGATTGGCAGTGACGAAAGCACCACTCTCACAGCATCCAATAGAAACGTCTTCCTTCCTTCGGCTCGTTTTCTTCATCTTCTTGGTCTTCGGTCTTCAACTGTTGATGATAAACTCTTGATCTTCATAAAACTTTGAAAATTTGTAACTCTTTTCCTCTATTTCCTTATTGCTTAAAACTTCTTTATATATTTTTCTTCCCTAAGGCCTTATTGATAAAATAACAACCTAAATGCAAATCTCTTTGTATATATATATTTATTTATTTATTTATTTATTTTTATTTTTATTTATTTTTTTGAAGAAATCACAACTAAAACAGTAAAAACGAAATAAATTTAACATGGCCATGAAAGAAGTACTTTACCAATTGAATCTTCACAACTTGTATTGTCTTCGTATCATAAATTCCAATAACTCTCATCTTTTGATTTTCTTCGCTCTTGTACTTAGTCTTCCACTTTGATATAGAATTTTGGTCCTTATGTATAAGTCTTCAACATGTGTATTAAAAATCTGCTCATTATATGTTGCTTTACTTGGATATGAAATTTCTCTTTTCCTTGAATTGTTGCTTGTAAACCTTAAACGTCTTAAACTTTCCTTGTAGATTTTTATGTCGCTCCCTTGTTGATGATGATGTTGTGTTTCTATGGACCTATTGTTGGCGAGAGACAGAATGGTGCTAACTGAAAATCAAACTACAAGAAGGTGGTTTTCATCTATAGACGTCACCCTCATGATTGACAAAATTAGCACTCAAGAGATCAAAAAGTAGTGCTTCTATTGGTGGGAGGTTGGGTAGCTCACCATTCTACCTAAAATTAACGTACGATAACACATACTCAAAATAAAGCTCTTTAGTCATTTATAAAGAAATATGGTTTGGTGCCTCGGTTGATATGAAAAATGGGTAGTCTCCACTAATGATTGATCAGAAACTCTAATAATGCATTACTCCCTGCTCCTCATTTGCATCACCGACATGATTAAATCCATTATTTAACACTCTAACAAATAAGAAATCCAACATAGTTCCCTAACACTTCCAAATTCAGTTATGTCGGTCAGAATCTCTATGTAAACATACCTAGAAGCATGCTAGTGACTCTAAAATCTCTACAAGTTGGAGGTTTTATGCAAAAAAAATTAAAAAAATTAAAAACTCTTTAAAAAAAAAATTAAAAACTCTATATGCAAAATACTCCCCCCACACTTAAACTTTACATTGTCCTCAATGTAATTGACTTATCCTAAGTAAAATCAAAGTGGGAAATCAAATATGATATGAAAAGCTAAGAAAAATAAAATACAAGAGATAGAGATACAAAACTGATGGGTTGCCTCCCATTTAGCGCTTATTTTTACGTCCTCATCCCGACTCGGCATTCTCCAAATTACTCCTCCAGAGGGAGTAAATCACGAAGCTCAATCACGTCCACATTCTCCGTAGGAAAGTTTTCGTAATATGGCTTTAATCTATGGCCGTTTACTTTGAAAATTGTCCCTTTCGTGAGACTAGTAACTTCAACTGCACCATAAGGAAAAACATTAGTAACAACAAAAGGTCCACTCCAACGTGACCTTAGCTTACCGGGAAACAACTTAAGATGAGAATTAAATAGAAGAACTTTTTGGCCAACAACAAAACTCTTTCTAGAAATCATCTTGTCGTGGAAAAGTTTAGTCTTTTCTTTGTAAATACGGGCACTCTCGTAAGCATCATTACATATCTCCCCAAGTTCATTAAGTTGTAATTTCCTATGTTTCCCCGCATTGTCATAATCCATATTGCATATCTTTATCGCCCAATAAGCCTTGTGCTCAAGTTCAACCGGAAGATGACAAGATTTTCCATAAACCAACCGATATGGAGACATACCAATCGGTGTTTTGTACGCCGTTTTATACGCCCATAATGCATTGTTGAGTCGATAGCTCCAATCTTTCCGTGTTGTGTTAACGGTTTTCTCCAAGATGGATTTGATCTCACAATTTGAAATTTTATCTTGCCCACTAGTTTGTGGGTGATACGGCGTACCGACCTTGTGAGTAATGTTGTACCTCTTGAGAAGAGCATGGAAGGATTTCTTGAAGTGCGAGCCTCCGTCACTGATAACCACTCTTGGTGTACCATGTCTAGAGAAAATGTATTCCTTCACAAACTGATAAACAACTTGAGAATCATTGGTAGGGGTGGCTTTAGCTTCCACCCATTTTGAAACATAATCCACAACAAGAAGTATATAGAATTTCCTTTTTGAATTGACAAAAGGACCCATAAAATCAATTCCCCACACATCAAATACTTCCACAGAAAGAATTGGTGTGAGTGGCATTTGATTTCGAGAAACTAGATTGCCCGTTTGCTGACATCTATGACAAGATTTACAAAAGATATATGCATCCTCAAATAAGGTGGGCCAATAAAATCCACTCTCAAGGACTTTGAGAGCAGTACATTTAGAACCGAAGTGACCACCACATGCATAAGTAAGGAAAAAAGTAAGGATGGATTGAAATTCAAAGTTAGGTACGCACCTGCGGATTATTTGATCAGAACCATATTTCCACAAGTAGGGCTCATCCCACACATACTGCTTGGCTATCTTCTTAAGCTTAAGCTTCTAAAAATTAGACATCGTACTAGATACTTGCCTTGTAACCAAGTAATTCACTATATCCGAGTACCAAGGTGTTGAATCTTCGACCGAGAAAAGTTGTTCGTCCGGAAAACGATCTTGTAAAGGAAGTTATTCTTCGGATACAACAAGTCTACTAAGATGATCAGCAACAGTATTTTCAACACCTCTCTTATCCTTGATTTCATAATCAAACTCTTGCAACAACAATATCCACTGTATAAGTCTTGGCTTAGCTTCTTTTTTCTTCATTAGGTACCTAAGTGCTGCGTGATCGGAATATACAGTCACTTTTGTACCCACTAAATACGATCTAAATTTCTCTAGTGCAAACACTATAGCCAACAATTCTTTCTCGGTGGTAGAATAGTTGATTTGTGCTTCATTTAGGGTCCTAGATGCATAATAAATCACATGGAACAGCTTGTCCACTCTTTGACCCAAAACAGCTCCAACCGCATAATCACTTGCATCACACATATATTCGAATGGCAAACTCCAATACGGTGACTTGATAATCGGTGCAGTTGTCAACAAATTCTCTCAACTTGTTAAAGGCTTCTTTGCACTCCTTGTTGAAGTTAAAAGCAACCTCTTTTTGCAACAATTTGCACATCGGCATTGAGATTTTTTAGAAATCTTTGATAAACCGCTTGTAAAAACCTGCATGACCAAGAAACGAGCGAATCTCCCTCACCGAAGTGGGGTATTATAAGTTCCTTATTAGGTCTATCTTTGCGTTGTCGACTTCGATCCCTCGAGAGGACACGATGTGACCTAGCACTATACCATGGTTTACCATAAAGTGGCATTTCTCCCAATTTAAAACAAGATTAGTGTTTATGCATCTTTTTAGCACAAGTTCAAGATTTTGTAAACAAATATCAAATGAATTTCCATAAACACTAAAATCATCCATAAATACCTCAATGATGCATTCCACGTAATCAGAAAATATACTAACCATACATCTCTAAAAAGTGGCAGGCGCATTGCAAAGACCAAATGACATCCGTATATAGGCAAACGTACCAAAAGGACAAGTAAAAGTGGTTTTCTCTTGATCCTCCGGTGCAATAATAATCTGATTGTACCCCGAATAACCATCCAAAAAGAAATAATGTGAATATCCCGCTAACCTATCTAGCATTTGATCAATGAAAGGCAAAGGAAAGTGATCCTTTCTAGTTGCGACATTAAGCTTTCTGTAGTCTATGCACACTCTCCATCATGTTTGAACTCTTGTAGGAACATGTTCATCATCTTGATTTCTAACAACTGTGACTCCTAATTTCTCACCCTCACACTTAGCAATTTGAGGATCTCTTTCTTCACGACATCCATCATTGGAGGATTAATCCTACGTTGAGCATCACGTACAAGCTTTTTATCATCTTCCATAAGGATTCTATGCATGCACATTGATGGACTAATACCTTTGATGTCAGCAATTGTCCAACCAATGGCCGTTTTGTGCTCCTTTAGAACCCGAAGTAGACGTTCTTCTTGTATGGCAGTGAGGTTATTTGCAATGATCACTGGAAGATCCTCTTTATCACCCAAGTAAGCATACTTTAAGTGATCGGGAAGAGGCTTCAATTCTAATTTAGGTGCCTGCACAATAGAAGGTATAGGAACCTCATTAGTTACGGGTAAAGAAATATAAGAGATATTACCCGTTCGAGCTTCTTGTAGTGTCGTTAAAGCACCACAAATCTCCACCAGCTCTTTGACTAAGTCGACGTCCAAATTCGGTTTCCCAAAGACGTCCAAATCAATGTTATTTCACAACACAACTCCAAGTTCGTCTTCATTTCTCAAATCAAACATTTGTTGTGCTAACGAATCAATGACATCAATAGAGAAAGCGGAGTGCACATCACTAGGATAACGCATGGCTTTAACTATGTTGAATCGAATGATCTCCTTATCAAATTCCATAGTGAGTGTACCATTTTCCACATCAATCTTCGTCTTTGCTGTTTTCATAAATGGTCTCCCAAAAAGTAACGAAGAAGATGAACAATTATCTCCATTTTGCATATCCACAATGTATAAATCAACCGGAAAAATTAGTTGATTCACTTGAACTAACACGTCTTCCATGACTCCCTTAGGATATATATTGTACTTGTTTGCCAATTGAATAGTAATCTTTGCTTCTTTCAAAGGTCCAAGATTCAAAGAATCATAAACATCGGCAGACATAACACTTATGGATGCTCCCAGATCAAGTAAAGCACGCTAAAATCGTCGGTTACCAATAGTAATTGGCACCATGAAGCCACCTGGATCTTCACACTTTGCAGGCATCTTCTTTAGTAACATAGCTGTAGCACTTTCACCCACTTGTGTAATCTCGTTGGCAATCAACTTATCTTTCCTTGTGCACAAATCCTTCAAAACCTTAGCATACCTGGTTACGGTTCTGATGGCCTCAATAAATGGAATGTTGATTTGTATCTTGCTGAAAATATCCATAATCTCCTTATCTTTAGATTGTTTCTTTGATTTGGCAAAACGACCAGGGAAAGGAGGTGGTACGGTAAAAATGGGAACCGTGTCCTTAGGTTGGCTGGTAGGGGTTGGCTTTTCCTTTGGGACGATTTTCGCCTCTACTTCCTTTTCAATGTCGTTATTGATTACTTCTTGTTGCTTTGGCTCTTAAGTTTTTTTTTCTACTTCTTAAAGTCACTGCATTGAGATGCTCTCTTGGATTCACAAAAGGTTGCGATGACAACTTTGTCGATGCTTGTGATTTCAATAGATTCACATCCGTAGCCAACTGCCCAATCTGTACGTGCAAGTCTTTAACAGCAGCATCATTCTTTTGTTGATATAATAGATTTTGTTGAAATATCGCCTTTTGCTATTTGGACATTTCAGCTTGCTTTATTTAGCATCATAACTTTCATCATCTCTTCTAAACTAGAGCTTTTATTCTGTTTTTGAGGTTGTGGCTGAAATTGTTGTTGAAAACCACTTTGTCTCGCATATGGATTAGGAACTGCAGCTTGCTTGTTTGCATAACTGAAATTAGGATGATCTTTCCAACCTTGATTGTAAGTATTGGAATATGGATCATACATTGGCCTTGGATTAGGAAATAGAGCATTAACCTCGGCCCCTTCTTCATAAGGTGGAGCTACTACATAAGCTATACGATGAATCTCCTTCTCAATTGTACTTAACCGGTGCTCTATATTCAGAGACTCCCCCATCTCCCTAACCCTTCTAACATTTGAGTTATGTCTTGTATAAAACTGTTGTTCATTTGAGGCCATACTCTCAATCAGACTAGTTGCTTGCGAGATTGTCTTCTCAGTGAGTGAACCACCGGCTGCTGCATCAATCAAATTCCTCTGTTCTGGAAGTAATCCTTTGTAGAAGTATTAAATAATAAGTGTTGAGGATATATTGTGATGAGGGCAACTCGCCAGTAACCTCTTTTATCTCTCCCAGTATTAATAAAGAGAATCCCCAGTGATCTGTAGGATACCACTAATCTCTTTACGAGCAGCAGCCGCCTTAGAAGAAGGAAAGTACTTTTCCAGAAATAGCTTTTTCATCTCAGTCCATGTTGTAACACTCCATGGAGGAAGGTAATACAACCATTCTTCTGTTGAGTCCATTAATGAGAACGGAAAAGCTTGCAGCATAGCCATATCTCTGTCTTCCACTATTTTCCTTAGACTTGTCATCTTGTGTTGAAATACTTGAAGATGACGGTTCAAATCTTCACCAGGATGTCCCTTGAACTTCGGTAAATGATGAAGTAAATTCGATTTCAGCTCCACTGGGTTAGTAATTGTAATACATAATGGTTGTGAATCTAAGCATGGAGATGTAAACTCTCCTAACTTCCTCTCCGGAGGTGGAGGTGGTGGTGGATTAGCGCCGCTGACCATCTCTATTGTAGACAATTCTGGTTGCAACTTCTTACTTGCTTGAAGTACCTTTCCTTTACGAGTTTGAATTCCGCACCTATGGTAATCCCAATCCTTCGATACCAGAGATTAAGTACCTAAAAAAAATATCTAGAAAACAAAGTTAAAAACTAAAAACTAAATCTAAAAACAAAATAAAAACTAAAATAAAAAACTAAATCTACCGACTGCGCCCCGGCAGCGGCGCCAAAATTTGATGCATGTGGTGAGTGCAATCAAATTAAATCACTTATTTCCACACAATTAACTGGTAATATAATAGAAGCAAGGATCGTTCCCACGAAGAGCAGGGAGTTTAGTTGTCAAAAAGGTCACAATTGGGGGGTTTTGTTTTTAGACTGTAAAACAAAGTAAATAAAGCGAATAAAATTAAGTTGTAAGCAATAGAGAGAGATATGATCGAGGAATCCTTCTTTGTTACTAATTTGTCAATGAGTTAATATATTCATCCGTTCATCATTAATCATAGATTATCATCAACCGTGGGATAACAACTAGCTCAGTGCTACCCCCTAAGGTCCATTGGTCACTGGATACCGGAGCGCTCGAATATCAGATTCTATTCATCCTAGCCACCAAGTAGTAGCGCACTCAAGGTGTAACTTGGTCGAATGCTTTAAGTTTCATGACTTAGGTTAATCTTAGTAGTTAGACTCTTAGCGCAAGGTCTACTTTCTAATGTTGTTCTACACGTGATTGATCCACAGAATCCCTCTGCAAGGTCTCACGTTTTCTATTTGTGTAAGGATTATTCAACAATTACACGGATATCCTAATCCTTTACTAGCAATAGATCAATCCATAAACTACTATAGTTGGCCACCTAGAGCAATCAATTTATCAATCATAAACGTTAATCGAAGTAGAAGCAAACGATAATCATATGAAGAAATCAAACTAGATGCATATATTAAACCAAATAAAGTCTAGAACTTAGAATTCATCCTCAATCAAGTATGGGTTTTAGCTGCTCATGGATGTAATAGCATCCATGTTATACAATTGATAAACTAGAGAAGAAATCGTTACGATTGATGAGAACCGCTCCAAACCCTAGCTTTTCCTACGTTATGTTGTTCCTCTACTCCAAGACTTGCAAAATAATGTAAAGATGTCTTCTTAATGTCTTGAGGTTCTCCTTATATAGTACCCACGAAATATAGGGTTTAGAATCCTTCCGGGACCGGGTTTTACACTTTTTAGAAGTCCAAAATTTGCACAACTCGAGCTGCCTACGGTTGGGTTTTTCCTGAGTTCCCAACTGTATGCCAAATAATTCCCCTGACATTACCTATGGTTAGGTTTCCCAACCGTAAGTCCCCCTGAGTTTGTCTACGGTTGGGTTTCCCAATCGTAGGTGCTTCATAATTTCCTCCTTTGTCTTCCTTCACCATTTTTGCTATAACTTCTTCATTCGACGTCCAATTAAGCTCATTATTTTTGCGTTCTTTTTATATCGTCGTCCTATACAAGACGTTGTCTTCAAATCCTTCATATCTTCTCATTTGTACCTACTATTTGGTTGAAAATGATTTCCAAACCGTATGCTTCCCTGGATTTGCATACGGCTTGCTTTCCTCGCCGTAACACTGACTCTGAAAATTCCTCTAGACCTGGTGCATATACGGTTTGGTTGATATGATTTACCAATCGTAACTCTGACAAAAAATATGCTCTTCTTCCCAGGCGTACGGTGTGGTTTTGTAGCGTTTCCCCACCGTATGTATCCCTGACTTTCTGTACGGTTGGGTTTCCCCAACTTATATACTTCTGTAACTTGGTCCTTTCTTCTTCTTAGCTCTTTCAATCCCGATTCCATTAACTTTCGATGATTCACCTAAAGAAAAAAATAAAATAGAAAAACAAGAGTAATATAAGGATAATATGCAAGAAATATAGCTAAAACAAGTATGGAATGGACACTAAAACCATATAAATTAAGCACTTATCACCTCACAATAATATATCTTAATCGTATGGTAGCAAAACAAGATATTGTGGAATCACAAACGATGAGACAAAGATGTTTGTGACTACTTTATATCTTTCCTATCGGAGATTAAATCTCGAGCAAATCTTAGAGAAGATAGTACTCAATACGATAGAAAACAGCAAGATCAGAACACACAGCTACAGAGAAAATAGTTGGGTCTGGATTAACAATCCCAATGAAGTCTTCAAATCGTTAACCTACAGGGTTTTGGAAAAAACCTAAGGTTAAAGGAGAATCGACTCTAGTTGCAACTAGTATCACACAGGAGGTGTGGGGATTAGGTTTCCCAGTTGCTAGAGTTCTCGTTTATATAGTCTCCAAATCAGGGTTTGCAATCAATGTTACCTTAGTAACAAAGCATTCAATATTCACCGTTAGATGAAAACCTGATTAGACTCAAGCTAATATCTTTCAACTGTTAGATCAAACTTAGCTTGTTACACACAAATGAAAAGTGACTTCATTTAGATATGAGTGACCGTACCTAAACGTGTACACCTTGTTGGCTCAACAATAGTTAAGCAAAGTTTGCCATATGAACACTTTCATATCAACCATATTCATCTAAACCATAACTAGTTCAAATGAATCAAATGAAACTAGTTCTAGAGTTGTTCAATTGTTTATATTCTCATAGAAGTATACAAGACACAATTGAAGCAAAATCAATTTTGATTCACTCGAATCAATACATTATCATTATAGCCATGGTTTTCAAAAGATTGCATTCCTTAATATATAAATGTATTAGTTCATGAACAAACCGATTTTAGAACATAACCTACTCAAGTATGCAAACGGGTACGCATACCTAAGTGGCCGGACTAAGTTTGGGTTCGCCAGTATGCGAACGGGTACGCATACCTTCCAAAACTCAGTTGAATTTCTGGAACTTGAAACTCATGCCAGTACGCATACCGGTATGCATACTAAGTTCCCGGACTTTTATTAACCAATCAGTACGCATACGGGTGGCATACTATGGTTCCCGGACTTGGAATATCTTGCAACAGTTAGCATAAAAGTACGCATACTGTGCTATATCCAATCATGGTTATTTGTTCTACACTCCTATTTCTATCATTTAAACATTCTTAGATGATACGTTTTGATCTCTATACCTTGGTAGCTATTACTATAAAGGAGGAATTCAGAATAATAATAGACGAAAAACTTAGAAAACAGAACACAAGTAGTGATTCCAAGAAAATATCTTCTCTAGATTATGAACAAGAAAACTA
Source organism: Papaver atlanticum (assembly GCA_023531105.1). NCBI lineage: Eukaryota > Viridiplantae > Streptophyta > Magnoliopsida > Ranunculales > Papaveraceae > Papaver > Papaver atlanticum. The sequence goes on along the minus strand of JAJJMB010001820.1, from coordinate 1,392,684 downwards.
TTAAAATTCTCTCTTTGTTACGCTCACAATCTTCTCTAAACAGTGGATTAACCTTAAACTGTTTGCTAAGCTTGCACAAGTATTGTTCCAAGATTCTCTAGGTTTTCTATGTCTAGTATCCGTCCTTAGCTATTAGCCAAAGCCCTCTATTTATAGCCTTCATCGTACTCAGCCGACCAAGGATTTCTATTAGGAATCTATTTCCTAAACTAAGAGTATTGCCTAAAACAAAACTCTTCCCTAACTAGGAATTCTGCCTAAACAAGGATTCTTGCCTAGAATAGGATTCTTCCATCAACTTAGCTTGAGGTTAACTAAGTTCCCTAAAGGAGTACGGATACACCTGTATCATGGGTCCCCCTTTTAAGAACTTGAACTCCTGTGATAGTTAAAAATGAAGGTTAGGGAACTCGAGAGCCCATTTTTCCTTGTTAAACCACTTGTCCTTGCTGGGAACTTGACCTTTACATCCAATTAGAAAAGCTTCTTTTTCTCCTTGTCATGTTTTAGTCACTTTTCGCTCCAATATGCAGTGTTCCTTGAGTGGTTCCTCTCTATCAAACCATAAGTATTCTACCGTGGTAAGATCATAGTGTTGTCACTGTCATCATCTAATAATGGTGGTTCAAACAACTTCAAGTATTTGGCATTTATAACAGAGTACATTCCTAGATAAAGTGGCAGATCCAGATGAAAGGCATTGTGACTAAGATCGAGAATACGAAATGGTCCATACCTCAATGGATTCAAATTCTTACCTTCCCCCTTCAGTCATTCCTTACCTAATTTTAACCATACCAAGTCGCCAACACCGAAATTACAAGGCACAAGATGCTTGTCATGCTTTGCTTTGTATTTGGCTTGTGACTTCTTTAATTGTGCTTCAACAGTTGCATGAATCTGAGATATCTTCTCCAAGAACTTTTGTTCCTTATGCCGCTCACTTCCTTCCTTCCACCCCCCCCCCCCCCCCCCCACCCCCCATTGAGGTGTCACTAGAGAATACTAGATCGAAATGACTAGGTGGTAAGTAACCATAGCATGTCTCGAAAGGAGATTTTCCCGAATAACTATGAACTGCTCTTTTGAATGCAAATTGTAGATATGGTGAACTCTCATCCCAAGTTTTAGGATGCTTAGAATTATATCCCTTTAACATGTAAACCATAGTCGTGTTGAACACTTCTGTTTGCCTGTCTGTTTGTGGATGAAAAGCTGTACTCTTCTTCAACCTAGTGTCCATCATCTTCCATAAAGAATCCCAAAAATGACTAAGTAATCGACTATCCCTATCAGAAATAATCGAAGTAGGTAAACCAAAATGCTTCCACACATGCTCAAAGAAGAGCTTTGCTGCACCGGCTCCCGTTACCGTCTTTGTACATGGAATTAATGCAATCATCTTGTTGAATCGGTCGACCACAAGGAACAAGTAATCATAACTAGACTTGGTCTTTGGTAATCCACCAAAAAAATCCATAGAAATACTCTCCTAAGGCCTTGATTGTACTGGTAATGGTAGATATAACCCATGTAAGCTGTTGGAAGGTTTAGATGTGCTGCATAACTTACACCCTCTAACCAACTTAGCCATATCATCTTGAATCTTTGGCTAAAAGACATAACGACGAAGGTTAAGAAGAGTCTTATTCATCCCAAAGTGTCCAGCAACTCGGGATGTGTGTTCCTCTCTCAACCATTGTAAACGATCTCCATCTTCTGGAATGCAAAGTAACTGACCCTTGTATAACAATCCATCCCGGAGTTCAAACTCGCCTTTCAAACCACTCTTTACATCTTCTAACACCTACTTGAAGTCTTTACTAGATGCGTATGACTCTGCATACTCTTAAGGAACAATCGGCTGAATTCTCATGGCCACCATTAATGCTCAGATTGGTGGACGAGACAACATATCTGCCAACTTGTTTGTTACTCCCTTCTTGTACTTAATGAGAATGTTGAAACTCATCAAGTAAGACATCCACTTTATGTGTTGGGCTTGTTTTAGTTTCGTCTGTGTGTGTAGATACTCTAATGGTTTGTGATTTGAATGTACCATTACTTCTTTACCTAAGAGATACACTCTCCAATGATTGATACATTGATATAAAGCATAAAATTCTTTGTCATAAGGTGCGTAGTTCGTAATAACACCTGAGAACAATTCTGAATGGTACTCCATTGGTTTACCATCTTGTAACAACACTCCTCCCATTGCATAGTTAGAAGCGCCGGTCTCAACTTCAAAAGTACGTTGTAAGTTAGGCAATGCCAACACCGGTGCTTCTGAAATCTTCCTTTTTAGTAACTGAAAAGTGTATTCATGGGTTTGCTGCCATTAAAACTTTTCCTTAGCTCCCGTCAAACCATGTAATGGTCCTGCAATAGTCCAAAAATGCCGGATAAACTTACGCAAGTATGTATAAGCCCCTAAGAAACTCCTGATTTCAGTTACAGTACTAGGTCTAGGCTACTTAATGATCACTTCGACCTTCCTTGGATCAATCTTCCATTTTCCACCACCAACAATGAATCCGAGGTACACCAACTCCTCTTTTCCAAACTCACACTTCTTTCCGTTCAACTTCAGTTGGCCTTCATATAACACTTTAAACACCTTATCAACGTGAACGATATGCTCTTCCCAAGTTCTACTGTATATTAGGATATCATCCAAGTAAACAATCACAAAATCTTCTATAAAAGGTCGTAACAAATCATTCATCAAACGCATAAACGCCGCTGGAGCGTTACACAAACCAAAAGGCATCACCAACCATTCGAACAAGCCTTGTTTGGTTTTTAAAGCAGTCTTCCATGTATCATATTCTCGAACTCTCATCTGGTGATATCCAGATTTGAAATATAACTTTGTAAAGACTCGATCTTTTTCCAACTGATCCATCATGTCGTCTATCCTAGGTAGAGGGTAACGATTCTTGATAGTGATCTTGTTTAATGCTCTATAATCAATACACATACGCCAGCCTCCATCTTTCGTAGGTACTAACAATACCGTTGATCCACAAGGTGAAGCACTTGGCACTATCATTCCTAATTCTAGAAGTTCCCGGACTTGTTTCTTGATCTCATTAGATTCCTCTACGATCGTGCGATAAATACCTACATTAGGAAGAGAACTCTCTCCGGTTAACATGATCTCATGCTCCACACTCCTCTTTGGCGGTAATCCCGTGACATCGGAAAATAAATACTTATACTTCAACTTCAACCTTTCTAGGTCGCCTTCTTGTTGTGCAGACAAAGCTTCCAAACAAACTCTACTCGGCTTTTCCTCAAGAGAACGGATCACAAGGAGAATGAACTTGGTGCTAGCATTCACCAACCGCTTAGCCTGAGTGGCTGTAATCAAGCTTGCTCCCTCTAGAGGAGAATCTATAGCCCGAATCAATAAACTTTCTCCATCTTTGGTAAAGGTGTACTTTTGTTCCCTCATATGTAGAGTTGCATCTCTATCCCATAGATAAGGACTACCTAGTACTACCTGGCAGACATCCAAAGGAACTACGTCGCATGAAACTTCATCAATATATGACTCATCTAGAGCAAATTTGAACGTGCACTGCTGTGAAACTAGTAAGCCCCCTTCTTTTTGAATCCATCCTAAAGGATATGGTTTTAGATGTTTGATAGTCTTCAATCCTAACTTATGCACTAAAAAATGTGAAAGTAAATTCTTTTGACTTCCCGGGTCAATAACAACATCAACTAGTGATGTTTTGACTTGCATCTTCACTGTGAAGATTTTCTCCCTAAGATAATCTTTTGAAGGTCTTACTTTTGTTCCTGTCATAAGAGAGAGCTTTGGATTGGGTTCCCTTAGTCCATGGACTTCGTTTGGAGTTTGAGCGACTAGTGCTGCCTTTTTGGCTTCTTTCCTCTGCAACCCTTTAGGCTTTAGATGAGGGTTCTTAACCAAACACTTGTCGATAACATGACTTGTTTGCTTGCAATGGGTGCAAATCAAACCTTCCTTGTCAATAGACTTCCCTTCTTCTTTGTTCTTTTCACCTCCTTTCACAGTGGTACCTCCAGATTTAACCTTAGTATTTCCTTTTGAATCAGATTTCTTAAGCCTGCCTTCAATGGCATTAGCTTTTATACTTTCTTCGGAGATAGTATCCACCGAGAATATCTTCAACTACTTCCTATTAGAGCACTGCTCGGTCGAACTCGCAAGCGTTGCTATCTCAAGCTTGTTGTCAAGTTTAGTTGCCAAAACTATAAGACTTGATTTCTAGTCTACTTATAGCTAAGTCTCGGACTAGGATAGAAAGTGTAGTTGAGCTCTAGACTCCATGGCGTTCATCATACAAAGACGAAGAAGTACTCAATGAACTGGTGGAACTTAATCAACTAAAAGGTATGTGGAAACTTTAACTTATCTATCACTCAAAAAGTCTATCTACTTTATCTCCTATCTTGAGATAAAAGTCGTATTGCTATATAGACTTCGATTATACAAATTTGTTATTTCAAGCCGAGTTTATCTCGCTCTAGAAATATGTGTTGGTAAGCTTTCGCTTTGGCCAAGTTCATCTTTACAAGTGACTCAAGTCATGTTTTAAATATCTTGAAAATTGCTTTGATGAAAAATAGTGTGTGAATAACCTCTATTTAACATCCTCTAAGAATGTTTCAATGATTGAAATAAAGAGTTTAGAACATGTAACCATCTTTGGATATAAGCATTTAATGTGTTCGCGCATAAGTGTATAAGTCAAAAAACGAGAACCAAATGTATGAATACTTGTATGTGTACTAAATGGTTGATGGAGACTGGGTAAGTATGCGTACCTGTACGCATACTGGCAGAAAGTTCCCGTCCGTGAATTTCTGTTGAGTTTGGAAACTAAAACAAACTCAAATCCGGTTACTTAAGTACGCATACCCGTACGCATACTTAAGTGTGTTACTTTCTAAAATTGGTTTATTCGTGAACTTAGATTTATATAAACTAAGGAATGCATATTTGCGAATCATGGCTATAAAGTTCATGAATCGATTCGAGTGAATCAAAACCAATTTTGCTTCGATTGTGTTTGTATACTTCTATGAGATCTAAGCAATTGAACAACTCTTGAACTAGTTTATTTGAGTCATTTGAACTAGTTATTGTGAAGATGAACAAGGTTGATATGAAAGTGCTCATATGGCTTACCATTTGGTTAAATACTGTTGAACCAACGAATTGTACACGTTTAGGTACGATTACACAAACCTAAATGACGTATATTTCATTTGTGTATAACAAGCTAAGTTCGATCTAATGGTTGAAAGATATTAGCTTGAATCTAATCAGGTTTTCATCTAACGGTGAATATTTAATGCTTTGTTACCAAGGTAATTTAGATAGCAAACCCTGATTTGGAGACTAAATAAAGGAGAACTCTAGCAACTGGGAAAGTTAATCCCCACACCTCCTATGTGATACTAGTTATATAAGCTAGAGTCGATTCTCCTGTAGGTTAACGACTTGAAGACTTCATTGGGATTGTGAAGCTAGACCCAACTATTTTCTCTGTAGTTACGTGATCTGATCTTGCTGTTTCTATCGTATTGAGTACAATTGTAAAATTACTCGAGATTAATTTATCCGATAAGAAAGATAGAAAAGTAATCACAAACATCTTCGTCTCATCGTTTGTGATTCCACAATATCTTGTTTCGCTTGTTGATTAAGATTATTGTGAGGTGATTGATAATTCTAGGCTGTTCTTCGGGAATATAAGTCCGGGTTATCGATTGGTTCCTGTTCACCTTGATTTATCAAAAGACGGAAAAAAAACTTATAGGTATTTCTATGGGAGACAGATTTATCTATTCTTGTAGTCTTTTCTATATGAGACGGATTTGTTTATTAAAGTCTTCGAATTTGGGTCGTAGCAACTCTTAGTTGTGGGTGAGATCAGCTAAGGGAATCAAGTGCGTAGTATCCTGCTGGGATCAGAGACGTAAGGAGCGCAACTGTACCTTGGATCAGTGTGAGATTGATTGGGGTTCAACTACAGTCCAGACCGAAGTTAGTTTGTAGTAGGCTAGTGTCTGTAGCGGCTTAATACAGTGTGTGTTCAATCTGGACTAGGTCCCGCGGTTTTTCTGCATTTGCGATTTCCTCGTTAACAAAACTTATGGTGTCTATGTTATTTCTTTTCCGCGTTATATTTTATGATATAATTGAAATATCACAGGTTGTGCGTTGAATCAATCAATTTGGAAATCCTACCTTTGGTTGTTGATTGAAATTGATTGATACTTGAACATTGGTCTTTGGTACCGTTCAAGTTAATTTCTCTTGTATTCAATTAGACTCGCAGATTTTTATTTGCTTGGGTAAGGATTGAATCGAGAAATTGAGATATAACTCTTTGATATACTTTTATTAAGATTGAGTCTGACTGTCTAGTTGATTCTCTTAAAAGTATCTTGGAGTTAGTCCATACAGATTGCTAAGCGAATTATTGGGTGAGGTTGTTGTACCCCCACTTTTTCAATTGGTATCAGAGCTGGCAAACACGTTTAAGAACTTATAAGTATGTGTTTGTAGCGATCTGACTCTATGGACAGAAGTCCTATCTCTATAAACGTACCACCAGTCTTCGATGGCTCAAATTACTTATGGTAGAAAATTGCTATGCGTGTCTTTCTCAAGCGCGTGATTTTCAATCATGGGTTTATGTGGTTAATGGCTATGATGCTCCCTTTGTGGCAGTAGGAGATGCAACTGTACCGAAAGATATTGGTGCATATGATGCTACTGAGATACTTGCTGCAAAGCAAAATTTCGACGGTTTGAATGCCATCATACATGCCATTACCCCAGATCTTCAGCACCATGTGACTACGTGCACTCGGTCTAAAGATGCTTGGGATATCTTAAAAACCGTATTTGAAGGGAATACCAGTGAAAAGGAAGCCAGGCTTCAAAACCTAAATTCCGATTGGGAAAACCTTCGTATGGCAGATGAAGATTCATTTGATGAGTTTAATCACGAAGTGTCTGAAATTGTTAATGCATCTTTTCCATTGGGTAAGACTATTCCTGAAAAGGACATTGTGATGAAAATTCTCAGATCACTGCCATATAGATACGATTCTAAGAAGCATGCCATCGTTGAAGGAAATAACCTTGATGCGCTTTCCAGAAACACTCTGGTTGGGAAGTTAAAGATCCTTGATCATGAGCATACATCGAAATCTGGGAAGGATGTTGCTTTTAAAGCACAAAAGAACACTAAATTACTTGAGAAAAGTAAAAGTGTTTGCATCTCTGAAGATGATCTTTCTGAGACTGATTCATCAGATGAAGATCTTGACAAGTCAGTCTCATTGATCACAAGACAGTTTAGAGATCTTCTATTGAAGAGAAGTAAACAGTTCTCCAGGGATAAACCCAGATTTTCAGTTAAACCTCACAATCGCATTCCTCCTAAAAACAGGGATGCTGACGAGGATGATGACGAGGATATGCCACAATGCTTTAATTGTAAAGGTTTTGGTCATTTTGCAAATAAGTGTCCAAATCAAAAGAAATACACTGGAATAAAAGGTCTTGCTGCAACTCTTGATGAAATGTCTGACAACTATGATTCTAATGAAGACGAAAAGTCAAGTGTTGCACTTCTTTGTGAAAATATTGATTTTGGTTAATTGTAGCAATACATACATCAATCTTGATATTCTTTCAGAAGAAAACTCAACCGATCTGGAAGAAAAAATTGATCTTTCCGTTGGAAACTCTTTGTCAAAATTTTCAGGTTCTACCTTGTGTTTAGCATCTTGCACATCTCGGATACCTGAATCATATTCCATGTTGACATGCTCATATTGTTTGCTCAAGGGTCATGAGCTATCAAAGTGTTACAAGTATAAACACAAATTAAGACATGTCAACAAACTTCAACGAAGAGCAAATCGATTAGCAAACAAGCTCAACCTTGTTCAAAACACCGAGAGGTATGTAAGAATTTATCTTCGTCAAAGAAGTTAGTTTCCAAGGATAAGACAAGACCATTGGAAAGAAAGTTATCATTTAAAAACTATGAGAAACAGGGTTCTATGAATTCCAATCAAAAGGGATATGATGGACAGATTATTGTTCATCCCAGCACAACTTAAATTGTGTTGGTTAGTGCATCTTGTCTTAGGCGCCTGATTAAAAGAGACAACATGTTGCACACCTCAGGCTTTAAGAAAAGAAAACTCTTTAGTTGTTTTTTTGTCTTTCTTTTGTTTTTTCTCTAAGAGCATTGTAAAGTCTGGAATTCATGTCGCCTTTCATATTGACTTGATATTGGAAAGGACTTTCCCGTTAATCAATAAAAAAGGGTTAAAATTGACAATTATTCCTTTTATAGGGTAAGAGTTGTGCGTACGTGAATCCTTTGAAGTGTGTAAAGGTTCCGTAACCCTACATTCCTTTTTCCTTCCCTGAAACTCTTTTTATCCTAAAACTGCTTGTTGAGACTTAAGTTATGATTTCCTCTCATATGGATACTCCAAGCATCATGTCTTCCAATGGAAAATATGTTAATATGATTGTTAAGCCATCAATCATGAAGGAAAAAGAGAGATCTTCGTTACCTCACAACTTGAAAAGAAAAAGAAGGAATGTGAGGAAGCCAAGGGCTGTTCCTTCAAATTCTCAGAATTTTTCTAATGTTCTTGAAGAGTTGAAGGAGACAAGAAAGGAGATCCAGCAAATAAAGGCTTGTGTTTGAGAACTCTAGAGATTCAGAAGGCCCTGGTTCGACATCTTCAAACTAGAAGATTTGTTGGAATTGACTCCTTTCTTTACGAACCATATGTTCCTATGGATGTTGACGACGAGGAGTTCGGGGACGATAAAGAATTTTTCAGAGGTCTCAATGTCTAGGAAAGCTTCTTATGAGAATTTTATTATTGTGTTTTAAGAAGAATAACTAGAGTTTGGAATAACCATTATTATGACTACACATAGCTATGTCCAATGTTTTCATCTTCAATGTTTTAGATTTATTTGTTTAAATTATAAATTATTTTTGTTTGGAAGATGATTTTTGCAGTATTAATCTTTATGGTTTTATATATTGCAATTTGTTATGGGATATGTGTGTTTGCGTCCGCGAACTATGATTGTCCCATACGTTGTCAAAAATTAAGTCCTTCGTATGTTGATATGGAGTATTGTGGAATATCAACACGGAAATAAATTTTCAGATTCTTACCATGAGGTTTAGTTGATGTAGGACTTTTTAGAAACTAACTTTTCTTCTTTTCTTCATCCTCATCTTCTTCCTCTTCTTCTCCTTCTTCCGATTTGTCTTCTTCCGAATCATCTATTTCCGAAGCTTCAGGTGAAAGTGTAATCTTTTTCTTCGTCTTCGGCTTGGGTATATGAGAACGAATACATTCACTCAGTTCCTTAAGGGTCACTTGAATTGACTTCATTTCTGTTTGCAGCGTAGCCACCTTTGCTTCCATAGTTTGTGGTTCGCTTTCCTTATGTTCGTCATCTGACTTCGCCATCCTCGATACCCTTGTTTTCTTAATGTCTTCTAGCTTCTCGAGTACCTCACCAAGCTTTATGTAGAGAGATCTAGTGAAAACCATAAACCACAGGGATTTACCCTAAAAACTAACCTCACTCGTGATGCCAACTTGATACGTATTGATCTCTATACCTTGGTAGCTATTACTATAAAGGCAGAATTCAGAATAATAATAGACGATAAACTTAGAAAACATAACACAAGTAGTAGTTCGAAGAAAATATCTTCTCTAGATTATGAACAAGAAAACGATTACAATTCTCTCTTTGTTACGCTCACAATCTTCTCTAAACAGTGGATTAACCTTAAACTGTTTGCTAAGCTTGCACAAGTATTGTTCCAAGATTATCTAGGTTTTCTGTGTCTAGTATCCGTCCTTAGCTATTAGCCAAAACCCTCTATTTATAGCCTTCATCGTACTCAGCCGACTAAGGACTTGTATTAGGAATCTATTTCCTAAACTAAGAGTATTGCCTAAAACAAAACTCTTCCCTTACTAGGAATTCTGCCTAAATAAGGATTCTTGCCTAGAATAGGATTCTTCCCCCAACTTAGCTTGAGGTTAACTAAGTTCCCTAAAGGAGTACGGATAAACCTGTATCATTAGAAGATGACAATAGTTGTCTCACACAAACTATTAGCTTCACTGCAATTTTCAAGTGATCGAATGATCAATACGAAACATTCCGAGTCTACATCAAATGACTGTCTTACACAAATCATGTAAGATGTTACAGGGAGATTTTTACATGATCATTTTTTGACTTTCGTCAAGAATATAAGATGAACTTGGTTAAAGCGAAAGCTTATCAACACATTTTGCGAAAAATATATAAGTGAGTTAAACTCAGCTAGAAATATCAAATGTGTATAATCGAAGTCTATATAGCTATACGAATTTTGCCTCAAATAGGAGATAGAGTAGATAGACTTTTGAGTGATAGATGAGTTCAAGTCTCCACATACCTTTTGTTGATGAATTTCCACAAGCTCCCCTTAGTAGTTCTTCGTCTTTAATCAATGAACGCCGTGAAGTCTAATGCTCAAATACACTTTCTATCCTAATCCGAGACTTAGCTATAAGTAGACTAGAAATCAAGACTTATAGTTTTGGAAACTAAACTTGAAAACAAGCTTGAGATAGCAACGCTTGCGAGTTCGACTGAGCAGTGCTCTAACAGTTAGGAACTTTAGAATAAAAAATCTCAAAAGATGTTTTACCTATAGATTTATTAACTGAGGTGTTAAAGTAAAACTCCATATGTGGAAGGAGAGTGTCTCATTGCTTTTCTTTGCCTCCAATAATCTAAACTCTAATCAGATTGCCTAAAGAACGATTAACCACTTCACTTTTTCCATCTGTTTGGGGATGAGCAATTGTACTATACTGAAGTTTAGTTCTCAAACGCATCCACAAAGACTTCCAGAAATAGCTTAAAAATTTAAGGATGACATCTTAATTTTTCATCACTGTTGTTGCGTTGAGAATTTAAGGATGCACCACCACGGTGCAAAATGAAGGAAATGTTAAAGATGCACATTCTTGCTTATCATTTGCAAAAGACCATTTGGCCTAAGCGGACTAGGCTAGGATTGGACTTTGGGCTTGCAATACGAGTTGACTTTAGTTGCTTGTCCCGAAGACTTATGAGTTACAATTTGTGCTTCATCACTTCTCCGTAGGGTACGTAGGCATCCACAATTTGTTGTAGCATTAGTGGTCTAACATTTTGTCGCTCATTTCATATAAGTGGGGATATGGTTGTGATATTTTGGTAACTCGTATCACCTAACTCGGTATTGCGATGCAAGAGATGATTGTTGCCATGCTTGATGGGGTAGTAACATTCCTTAGATGCTCATGAGCCTGACTGATACACCCTTGGATCGATCAAGATCAGTGCATGCTTTCTGCTCAATTCCAAAGCGAAGTAAGGAAGCGAAAATAAGCTTGCAATGGTCTATGCGCTAGTTAAAGGTATACATTATGCCTAGACGGTACTCGGAAGTCAGTGATGCATACCAAGATGCATCAGCATCATCCTTTCAGGCATTACACCCTTCGTAAAACAATGGTAAGTTGGAACGATGAGAAACTAATTACGGTAATACACTCAAGGTAACATGCTTGCAAAGACAAATTGACATGCATTTTCCTAGTGCAACCCTCGAGTTCTTCCTACGTGGTCTCCTCATTAAAAACAACCCCTAAATCTCAATTAAAATAACAGATTCATCCAATTCTTGATGGATTGATCTCTTATTTACTAAAACCTCGCTAATAGCATAAAGTTTATCTCTAACCATGAAAATAAATCAGATAAACACAAAAACGGCATCTTTCTAGTTCCTCTTAATTTCTTTGATAGCATCACAAAGTACTTTTGATCTAAATGGATGACCAAGTCTACTAATCTTTATTCAGTTGCGAGAAAGAGATCTTGATCTCAAATAATTGATACTTGACATGTTGGGATTTTCTAATTTTGATAACTTTTATTGTAAATACTTTTTTTCTATTAATTGTAACATCAAACTAATAGTGAAAATTTTCTGCAAAAATTGCTTAGTTACCACGACCGTAGCAATGTCACAACCTCTTGGAATAACTACTGTTTTAGTGGAGATACATGGAGCATGCATATGTCATAACCTCTGAATTTGTATGTCGTCTGGTTGTTAAATATTTTTTGTTTGATCATACTAAATCTGTTGAAAATATTTGATTCTGTTATGTTACTCGTTGCGTAACTCACCCACTTTTAATCGGCTTATTATTAATGTTAGTGTTCGAGGTTTGCCTCGTTTCCAAAAAAAAAAAAAAAAAAAAAAAATACTTTGACGATTCAAAAGAACCATCTCAATCCGAAAAAATTTGTGGTGACCAATTTTATCTGCATCAACTTGTTTGAACTTGTCCTGGATATCATATTTTACACCAAGAAGATCAATTATTATGAGTTTGACCACTTGCCATGACATCTAATATTGTTGGCTGATAAAATAGGACCCATATGATCCTATAACTCCAACAACATTTTGTTTTATATATTTGGAAAGGAATGATAAGAAATTAAGAATTTGGAAATTTGCAGTGTTCTCCGCTTCCATCTTCAACGATCGGTCTAGGAATAACACTAGTGACTTTTTTTCTTGACAAAACACTATTTGAAGTGTTTGGATTTCGTTAAACTCCCTCTTAACGAGGGAGAACAATTTTTGATTTCTCAAGTAATTCCCTTTGGAAGAGGGAAAACCAAATGAACGGAAAAACCCTTGAAGTGGAGAGTTCCATTAAATATTACCCAAAGACTGTTCTACGTCGAAATTTCATTCGTCTAAAGTTGGGCTTACAATTTTACTCTTTGACTTTATTAGTGTTTACTTTTTTTCAATTCTTTATCCGTCAACTAATTGTTTTTGTTTAACCATTTACCTTAACAGAGAGCGTAGGGTACCAGATTACTGGGATACCAAATCCTATACAGGACAAAACATTCTATATGGGATTTGGTACCCTTCCAAGTAATCTGATACTTTCATTGGCAGCCATGAGCAGAGAGCTATAACAACCAACCCAAGCTCAGGCCTCCAGCAACCGGATTGTGAACAGCTTCAAGCGAGTGTGAAAATTCGTTATGTTCGTCTCTTCCACTCATACACATCAATGATCCGCGTTTAGCAACAGTGAACAGTACTACCGGTCACCAGACTTTGAATACTTCTTGAATTTATGACTTGAAAACAAAAAACTCTTTAGACACTGACTTACTTAGACAACAAATTTCCTATAGTTTTTAAAGTGAGAAAGGGACAATTAGTGAATTAGAACGTGTAGACTCTAGACCATTTCAAAATTCATCAAGGGTTCCAAGGATATTTCTTTTGTCATTCACAAGATTTTATGATCTGGGGTCTGAACTTTATGCAACACCATTAATTCCCTTTGAACCAAGTGGCCTTATAACGCGGTAGGAGAACTCGGCACTTTAATGGCTAACAAACAATGTGGATACTTTTTTCTTTTTTTTCCCGAAAATTATATCCACAGAATAGTTCAATACTCAACTTCTTCCTCTTACTTGCATCGAAATATCAAATATCCATTAAACTCCTTTCGTCCATGTGAGCATGTATTGTTTGGATGGACAAATGTGAAGCAGAAAATCAATATGGTTTACTTTTTATGTCTATTTGGATTTCTAATGTTTTTCATGTTTCCTCAGATAGTTATAGCATTTAAAAACTATTCTAGTATGATAAATTGTAGTAGGAGATGTGAACAGTTGTATCTTACTTTTGATCCATGTATGATGTTTGAATGAAAAATCCTCAGTATTTAAGTTCCACTGCATAATATTTGCATCTCATTATTATTTTATGTTATATTTGATTCTTGATCTGGATTCTGGTCACTACCATAGACATACAACCACACCTAGAGGCAACAATTGTCTCATGCATGAATGATCATCATCAACGGAAACAACAAAATCATGGCAGAACAATAAGCTATTTGCAATATGATTTTTCCTCTCAAAATGTTAATTTTAGTCCTTTTTGTCAAATGTGTTCATGTAGTTCTATAATTTTTGCTCCAATCAGTTCATGTAATTCTATATCTTTATAATTGTAATCCTTTAGGCCAAAATGAGTTTTCTGAAAAGAATTAAAAGTGAGTAAAATAAAAGGATTAAAAGAGATAAGTGATTCAAGAGAAGAAAAAGGTACTGAATATGGAAGAGGAAGATTTTATTTTATCTGCATATATGTAAAATTTGTCAAAAATTGAAGAAATGGTGGAATGATAAATTGTAGATCTAAACACTTCTGTTTTACTTTTGATCCAAGTACGATGTTTAATGAAATTCTCAAGTCCCACTGCACATTATTTAAATCTTATTCTTCATCATTTTTAAATTTTTTTTTTTTTTTTTTTTTTTTTTTGATTCTTGAAAAACAGAATACAGATAAATCCCTAGATTGTAGCAAACTAGCATCACGAAAGATAGAAAAAATGTACGGAGAAATCTTCTACATGACAGTTCTTAGCTGATTTAAACCCAAGAAGATTTCCCCATACATTAATTTCTAAATCGAAAAAAATTCTTCATACCTATTCAATTGAGAGGAATCTCGAAATTAAAGGTTTCAGAGTTTAACTAGTAATATGATTTAATCATGGTGGGATCTTTCTTCTTGGATTAATCTTTGTTCAAGAAAGCTAGGGTTTTTAGTTGTCTGCAAACGAGAAGATAAAAGGGAGAGAGATACAAAGGTGAGAGAGATCATGGAACGATATGAGGTGGGGTGAAGAGAAGGTTTTTGCTTCGTCCAGCGGCTCACTTCTGGATTGCTTAATCGTGGCCATACACAGCGTGGGCCCAAAAATCCTGACACAGAACCACCAGATCTGCATCGCAGTTTAAGGGTCTCTGAATATGAGGATAGACTGGTAAATATATTTAGCTATTCTGAGACCGCTAAGATATTTTGCGTATTTTTACCATATGAGAGACCGCTATATTTGGTGAACGGTCTAACTACGATCAATGAGGGTCTCAGATGTGGGTTGTATAATACCCATTTTCTACTGGTGAAGGAAAGTAAAGTATATTTAGTTTAAGGAATGTATTAGCGTATTGTAGTTGTTAAATATTTGTACACTGATATAAAGCTAAAGAAATGGATTGGCGTATTTACCTCAAGGATTCCCCAACAACCTTCAATGTTTGACCCCTCATAACATGCGAGATCGAGACAAATGTATAATTAAGCTAATATAGCGGACCCCCAATCATAAGTGACAGCCTTTTTGATATCTTGCAACGCCTCTAGCCACCCCACTTGAGTACTTGAGTTTGAGTTTGGAAAAAAACATGAACCGGGTATCCATAAAATAAATACCTTAGCAATTTATGTATCTTTAGCAGGGTCATACCCTTCCATGTCAGGCTCGTTACCACCATGCAATTCGTTGACTATAAATGCCTTTAAACCGGAATTAGCAATTCCGCCACCACTTAAAGCTAAATGATTTCGTTGTGTTGTTACTTTGAAGTACAATGGAAGTGCATCTTTGTATCGTTCTTTTGCTAACCAACTATCTTGGTCAAATGGAGGATCATCTCCCGCTCTAGAAGGTATCTCAAGTAGAAAATACAAATCTAATGGTGTTATGCCTAAAAATAAAAAACAATTTGTTCATTTCATTTGAAATACTCGTATTAATCGCATAAATCTAAATCGAAAGATTAAACATACCTATTTCGAAGTCATGAAAAATGAAACGCGTGTGTAGTATATCACCAACGCTCCATCAATATACCCACCAGTTTGGGCGAATTTTTATGCGCTTTGATATGGTACAAAGTAAACCAAGAAAATCGATCGAAAATAATTTTAACACCACGAGGAAGTTGGTCATAAACTTTATGAACTTCGTACCAACCACCTCTTGTTTTTTGTAGAGAACTATACCGCTCAACCTTTGTCGACAGATGACCTTCACTAATTGCTAATTCTGAACATGAGAGCAGCCGTGCATTGTTATCTTCCTCCGGATCTTGTCCTCTCCCTGGTAAAACTTCACTGTGTTTATTTTTAGGTGGTTTTATATTTCTTTGTCGAATAAAATCTTGAGATCGAGGAGCCATGGTAGTTAAATGGGTGTTAAATATGTGTTTGGAAAATTATATACAAGATTGAGTTTTTGCTGAAAACATGTGAAAAAGATTGGATTTGAGTTGAAGAGATGTAGAGAAGAATGGATTTGAGTTGATATTATGTAGAGAAGTTGTTGTGAGTAGAGAAGATTGAAGTTGAGTTGAATCTATAGGGAGTTGGAAATGTGGCCGTTTTTTTGCTGTTGAAAATTTACCGTTGTCGAGCCACATTGAGCCGAGGCTCGTCTCAGTTGGGGCCGACTTTCGGTTCAGTTGGAGACGATCACTTCAATGTGCAACGGTCGAGTTTGTTTGTCTCGATATACACCTTGTCCACTGCCCAAAGTTGAGTTTGACCATCCACCTGGCCTGCCAAACTGAGAAATTAGATGTGTCCCATTGGACTTGCTCTTAGAACTCTTCTTTTTCGCTACCCATTCTAAGTTGGGTTGAAAAGGTTGTTTAAAATTTAAGCTTAAGCCCGGTATGGAAAATTGGTCAATCTTTCCCATAGAAATTTTCTTTTTCCCACCGTTATAGAAAGTGTAATTACTGTAGAATCAAACATACGTACATACTACTAATGCTACTTTGATGATTTGAAAGAACCATCTCTATCTGAAAAAGCTTGTGGAGGCCAATCTTATCTTTGTCAACTAATTTGAACTGGTCCTGGATCTTATTTTACATCAAGAAGATCAATTATTGGCTGATAAAATAGGACACACATGATCCTATAAATCCAACAACATTTTGTTTTTTATATTTGGAAAGGAATGAGAAGAATTTAGTAAATTTGTGGTGTTCTTCCGTTCCATCAACAATGACCGGTCTAAGAACGACACTAGTGATTTTTTTCTCTCGACAAAACACTACTTGAAGAGGGAAAACAATTTTGGATTTCTCAAGTAATTCCCTCTAGAAGAGGGAAAACCAAATGAACGGACAAATCCTTGAAGTGTAGAGTTCCATTAAATTATTCCCAAAGACTTTTCTATGTCGAAATTTCTTTGGTCAAAAGTTGGATTTACCATTTTACTCTTTGAGTAATCTTTTACCTTTTACCTTAGTAGAGAGAGCTACAAGCCTACAACAACTACCCCAGCTAGAGACAGGTCTCAAGCAACAACCCAAGCGAGTGAAAATTTCTATTATGTTCTTATCTTCCACTCATACACATCAATGATCCGCGTTTAGCAACAGTGAACAGTACTACCAGTCACTGGACTTTGAATACTTCTTGAATTCATGACTTGAAATCATGAAACTCTACAGACACTGACATACTTGGAATGCAAAATTTCTTATAGTTTTTAAGTGAGAAAGAGACAATTAATTAGAACGTGTAGACTCTAGACCATTTCAAAATTCATCAAGGGTTCCAAGGATATATCTTCTGTGGGAGTTTCTTTTGTCATTCACAAGATTTTATGATCTGTGGTGTGAACTTTATGCAACACCATTAATACCCTTTGAACCAAGTGGCCTTAACGCGGTAGGAGAACTTGGCAGTGAATTGCTTAGATTATCCGTACGTACTTCCAAAATATCACTTGTTATACGCGTTAGGAGAACTCGGCACTTTAATGGCTAACCAACAATGTGGATACATTTTTTTTTTCTTCAGAAAATTATATCCACAGAATAGTTCAATACTCATCTTCTTTGTCTTACTTGCATCGAAATATAAAAATATCCATTAAACTCCTTTCGTCCATGTGATTGGATGAACAAGTGTGAAGCAGAAAATCAATATGGTTTACTTTTTTGTGCATTTGGATTTCTAATGTTTTTCATGTTTCTTCAGATAGTTATAGCATTTAAAAACTTAGAAGGTGGCAAATTTTTGGCACCTTCAAGGACTCTGCATTTATTCAACCAAGACTCATTCATCAATCAAATTTTATGAACATTACTTACTTAAGGGTCATGATTTATAAGGCGGCCTGGCCGACCCCTTAGTCTTTTCACTTTGTATAACTTTTGCATTGCAGTACTTCACTATATTTTCTTCACTAGATCCTCATTGGTGCATGCATGTACCTAAAAGAAACATAGTTTCTATAGTTTACATGCAAGTTGCACCTCACAAAACCTTTTTCTTACAACATGTAAGATATGATGAAATTCTTTGTAGAATATTTCTCGGAACATAACTTTAAATTGAGTGTAAAAGTTATATTTAAAAAACCCAACTTCTTACAGCCGAGCCGACGATCATATTTATTTCCGAGAGATTAATCATTTTGACAATATGTTCAGTTTAGCTTCCAAGTTGCAAATCACAGTCGTACACAATCCCAAATCCACTACTCAATTCTTCTAAAACATTTATTTTTGCCGCTTCGAAACAAATTTGAAAAGTCTAGTGTAATTTTATAACATGTGGCAAATTCATTGGACAATGAATGTGGTAAAATAACAATCAAATTCACTAGCGAGTCAAAATATATACTGTTTTGAATTATTATTTTTCCTTGACAATGTGGCTGTGGTTAGATCATGATTAGATTCTTTCTTTAAAATAATCTCTTTTTTCTTCTTAGATTATGATCAACCTCTTAAGAAATTCATGAAAATGAACATCGGAGATTATTCCCATGGGTAAGACAAGAAATGAACTTCAAAACCAGTTCCGGTCTCTTAATTTACTAACTATGGTAGGACCAAATTCTTAATGATAATTAAATGCAGATTTTACACGTTGGGATCTTAATTATTGGTGGTAATAAATGTCAAATGAAGAAGTTCACGTGGGGGGTGACCTACCATTTGTCAAACGTACTCGAAGGGAGTCAATGACGTAACACCCTTGTCGTCACCATTTTCTTTTTTCAACGCGGAAGAAGATTTGACGAGCTCTTCATCCACATACGACAAAAGTAAAACAGTTGCATATATCTCTTACTTTAACTGATTTTTCTTTTCTTTTCTTTTCTATGAAGTCCAAAATTAAATACAAATACAAGTAGCTTGTTCAAGATCGTTCTCAAATGAGCTCCAGGAGCAGAGGCCGATATGGGCATAGTATATTTACATTCTCACAAAACTCTCAAAACAGAACCTGTTTTTACATCTACGAGTTCACGCGGTGGCTTGGTTTTCTTACTGCAATCACAAATTACTTATTTTTAGGAAATCGAAATAAATACTTCTTAATATTTATATAACCTTCAATCTCATATGCCCCTGGAATAGTTACCTTCCCTGCAGCGTCTCCACCCTCTTTTAAGTTGTAGTTGTAGTACACTAATACACTACAACCGACCAAAGGTCCAAAACTTGACCAAAGACCAATTCTTCCCTTGAAAAACTTTACACTAGATTCTCTATATCTTTCAATTTCAGTCAAACTTCTGCATATTTTCTTTCATTTCACTCACTCAATTTCCCATTTAGGATTTTCCCATATATATTGAACCTTCCTCAATCCCATTTTCCTCAACACTTCCCTGCTCCTTCTTCTTCAAGTCTCTCTATCTCTAGATTTTATTCTTCTTTTCTCTTTATGTACGCAAAGACAAGCAGTAACTCACAAATAAAACTACTCCTCATTCCAAACCAACCTATATTTCACTGAATGTTCTTTTCATTTCTCAGTTTAGAGCTTGTCATATCTTCTACTTCCATTTCTTTTAATCACTAAGTCACTAGCTCGGTAAGAATGGAGAAAAATAGTACCATCATATCTTGGGAGAAAAAAACATTCATAATCAGTGAGCTAACCAGTGCAAAAGAGCACCTAAAACAACTAGATATGCATCTTGGTCCATCTGCTATTACAAATGGGAAGCTACTGATAACCAAAATCTTATCTTCTGTTGAAAATTCTCTTTTCATGCTGAGTGGAATCAAGCCAGAAGGTAGAAGTGATCAACCTCAAATGACACCAATTACTCTGACACCAATCGCTCAGTCACCGCCACGTTCCGTTACCGGAAGCCCACATAGCGATTACGACTCCGATCTCACGGCCGACTACTCCAAAAAGAGGTAGATATATGTAGATGTGTGTATACATAAAGTTCAATTCTGTATGTGATTCGGAACTGAATTTCATCTTATATGTCTATTTTAATTATGTGATGATGAATAGAAAAACTCTAACAAGATGGACGGAAAAGGTGCGTGTCTGCGACCAGATGGGACTTGAAGGACCTCCAGATGACGGATACAGTTGGAGAAAGTACGGACAGAAGAATATTCTTAATGCAAACTATCCAAGGTGAGCATTAAAACACACCCTACAAGTAGTACGTACAAGGTGTTCACTTTTGAGTTTAATTATTGAAAAGCCATATGGGGCCATGAGTCATATATCTTATGGAAACATTGATTGTAAAGACAAATTTTTGCTTCAACTTGATGTTTCCCCTACCGAGAAGCATTTTGTTAGAACCACAAAATGGTACGTGAAATATTGATGTTGATAAAATAAATGGATGCCGGTGTCACTGTAATATGGTGATAAAGTTACTGGGTGATGATATCAGTGATCTGAGTTCAAAACTCGCTAGCACCAAATTCTTTACCGTCAAAAAAAAAAAATCAGAGGAAACGGACGTCCGTTATAAGTGTACAATGTTTTTATAATGGTAACATTATTTTTTCAGGGGCTATTACAGATGTACACATAGAAATGTTCAAGGATGTTTAGCAATGAAACAAGTTCAACGACTCGACGAAGACCCATCAACGTTTAACATTACATACCGAGGAAGACACACTTGTATTCAAGCCTCACATCTACTACCAGGGCAACAACACAAGAAACATGATCAGAAACAAAATAAATCAAAAGAAGCAATAGCCAATTTCCAAACAAGTTGTCATGTCAAAGCAGAAAATTTCGGTACGACACAACAAGTAATACTCAGAACATCTTCATTCTCATTTCCTTCTTCTTCAACAGCCATTCCATGTATGGAGAACGAAAGCAACAACAACATTTTTTGCTCATGGACACCTGATAATCACTTCATGGGTAGTCTTTTTTCGTCTCCGTTCTTTTCTCCAACAGCTTCAGAATCCAATAACTTATCTACTTACGGTCACACTCTACAAACATCAGAATATGATGTTAGTGAGCTCATTTCAGCTGCAAGTTTAAATATGTGTTCTCCATTCCAAGAATTAGATTTTGATATGGCTATGGAACCTATCCAATCTGGTTCAAAATACCCAACTGATAGTTCGAGTTTTTTCGATTGACTTGCATCAACATTACGCAAGAAACTTGTATCAGCAAAGGCTGATGATAAGATTAATTGTAAAAGATCTTGTTTTTGCATTTCTGTAATTCATTATTCATTATTTTGGTCAAAGTGAAATGATCAGTAGAAAGTTCGAGCTGTAAGAGTAACTTGTTGCAAACCAAGGTAATGGGGTTCTTGTCTATGGAGCTACCCTACCCAAAAATATTGCTCATGGAAAGCTTCCACGATCTGGCCTCGAGCCATTGGCAACAACCCTAAGAACATACACCACACAATTGAAGTTGGCAACTTATTTTGTGAAATTTTTTGTCCAGAGTGAACAATATGATTTACAAACGTAATATTATCGCGAAAATGAAACGAGACAAGATTTATAACATTGTGTACCCTGTTATATATTCCCCACAAGCTAAATATTCATGCATGACCATGGAGAGTGTAGTTGCAGGAAATCCCACAACTATACCTTAATGAGAATCGATGAAGTAATCTAAGAAACCATGATGAAATACTTAAAATCTTTTATTAAATCTTAAAACAAGTACAAAGATGATGAAGGAAAACCCTAACTTGGAAAGCAAATAACTCTCTCTCTCTCTCCTAAATATCTTATCTCAGCTCTCTAAAAAGATCTCTCCTATTTACAGTGGTGGTTGGTTCCTTTTATGGGAGTTTACATAATGGAGGACAGCTAATAAAGCCCCTAATTTCGGATCTGATGTGCGTCAAAGCCGCTTGGACATTTATATTGCCGCACAGATTCTTCACTGCCGTATAGATCTTCACATTTTTATTGTGAATTAGTGACATCATCAAGTTCGTCATCCTGGATATATAATGTGCATCCTTATTCGCGTACCACTAAATGTATTAATTCGCGTAACTAATGAGTGTGCGGTATTTTGCACCCACATTTTGCCTCTTCTCTTATCGTTCTTTCAAAAGAAGGAGCGGTGAGAGAAACTCTAAATTTCTTTTTTCCGCACCCATTCATCTTTTCGTATTCCTTCCAACCGACATTTTTTCCGGGTTTTCAGCTTTACCATCTACACGTATTGACTCTTATCTTTTCAACCGGCACGTTCTGATTTAACCGGTTGTCCATCTCTCCTCAGTTTTCATTATTTATTAACCGTGGCGAGGAGAGAGATTTTTCTTTCTTTTTTACTTTCTCTTTCTTCTTGTGTATTTCCTTAATCTTCATCCTCTCGAACACTTCAATTCCTATTTTCTCATAAATCTGACCAGTGTTGATCTTCTTCAGGCTCTATGGACTCCCAACAAAGGTTAGTTTACTCTTATTCCCACTGTCATCTCATTTTCTTGGTTTTAATTTTTAGTCCGCCATTGTTGTTCTGTTGCTACTCTTCTTGTTGTTTGTTCTTCATATCTTCTAATGTTCTTCATGTTCTCCTATTTCTTTCGTTACAGTAAGAATCCCCCATCGAGTGTTCTCCGCATTAAGGTTTCAAACCCTGACCCTTCTCCAATTTCTAAGGACGATGAATCTCGCAAGAGAAAACCTTCGCATGACAAGGTAGTAAGAAATATCTTTTTTTCTTTAAAACAATATTGTTGCCTCTGTTTCTTATCTGCGTTGTTATTCGAAGGGTACTGAAGGCGAAGTTATTGGTGAGAAGAGGAAGGTCAAGAAATCGCGTCGTCCTCCTGTAATCAATACTTCTCTTGTCTTGCCAGAGCTCAATTATAAATCTCGCTCTCACCCGCAGGCCTCTTATGGTGAAGTTGTTGATTCTTCCGCCAAGGGTGCCACTCCTAATACTGATGCGAATATTTCCGCATCGTTGATTAGTACCTCCCTTCTTGATGGTCCTATTGGTGCTTCTTTGAAAAGTGTTATCTCCTCATCTTCTTTGGATATTTCTGCGTCTTCAAAGGATGTTAATATTTCTGAGAAAGACGCGCCACCTGAGCATGACATCGTCTCCACTTATGAAAATGTATTTGCGTCAATAGTTGGTATCGATGCCTCTGCGAATGTCTTCGCGCCCGTGATTAATACACCACTTCCTGTTTCAAAGGGTATTGATGCCACCTCCTCTATGAGTGTGGTTATGACTACTTTTCTCCTTCCCATGCTTGCTACCACCGCTCAGAACATTTCTGGATGGGTTGACTATGGGAGTAAACCTATGTTGGATATTATCAACGCCGCTCGTTCATCTATCAATGATCTCTCTCAAGTTCGCCTTTATGATGCTCTTGCCAAACTGTTAAGTGAGTCTCCTCCAGATAAATCAACTAGGGGAAAAATCTTCTCTCAGCTGGACACTAGTTTCAATATTGCTTTTGATCTGTTGGTAAGTGTCTCTTAAATAGTATCTTTTCTACTTGCGCTACTTTATCGCACCCTCGTGTCTTAAACTATTTCTTTCTTAGGAATCTCGTCGTCGCTTAGTTCAAACTGAAGGGTTCTCTAAGTCTAGTCATACCATTCAAGAACTTTCTCGTCAAAATGCTAAGTTAAGGGCTGATCTTTTTTGCTGAAGCTATTGTAACTGAGAATCTTCGCAATAAAAACCAAGAACTCAAAGGTGTGTATCCCTTTTTAGTAGTTATTTTATAACTTTACCGTACTTATGTTCATTCTTCACATTCCTTCGCATGCATCCTTTTAAATTATTTCGCACGCTCGTAAAGTCTTAAACCAGAAGCGCGTCGCAGAGAGGTTTAACTATCAGCATTCTGCCGAGGATGCCCGTGCGGATAATGAGAGATTGCAAAGCCAAATAGATCAATTAATTAATAGTTACTCATATATGCTTGACATAATTGATAATTTAAAGAACGAAAATCTTCGCATCTATAGTCAAAATGATCTTCTGGGCTCCCAAGTATCCAACCTTTCAGGGTTATTGTATAGTGCTGACTTGAGGAATAGAAATCCATCGAATGAAAATAGCACACTTTCCGAAGAGAGATGATCTTTTTTAAGTTAGAAGGAAATCTTTTCGCACCAATATCATGCTCTTCGAAAGACTTGCACTGAACAGGAGGATTCTCTTCGCGCATTGGAAAGCCGGTATGATGGGGATATGAAGAAGTTAACTTTGGAGAATGATGAAATTATTAAGAGTAAAATAAATGTGACTGAGAACATGAATAAGTTACGCGAACAACATACACAATTAAAGGAATCTCATTATATTCTGATGAAGAAGAATGCCTTTCTTTCCCAAGATGAAATGAAAATCCGGTCTCGCCTTCAAGGTTTAATAGGTGATGATTTTGATAAGCATATGGAGGATATTAAAAACTGTGGTCTTGCCTAGTCCCAATATTTTATTTCTCAGCAGGAAGGTAGTCACATTGAGCTGACTGCCTCAGCCTTTTTTTTGAAATTTCCTTGTGCGATTTTTTCGCTCTTATGTTAATTTGATGTCCTTTGTATTCGCAGCTTCTGAGAGATTCTACCAGTCTACCATTCAGAAGTTGAGGTATGACCTGTCTAAGGCTCAAAAAGCACGCGGGAAGCTCTCCGTGGCACCTTCTTCTTCCCGAGACGGGGCGAATAGGAGATGCTCGTATCTTGAGAGATTGATGGACGTTTATGTTGATAATACCAAGAAGAATGCCGCATGGGAAGTTCACATCAAAGCTCAGTCTCTTGCAGAACGAGTTTTCCTTACTAACTCATTCCCTTTGTTAGATGTGGAACCTCTTGATGTGGAAGACGACGAGAAACTTCCTGAACCTGACAGCGATTATGACAATGACAGTTGTGATGATAAAGAGGATAAGCCCAAGGATAATGAAGTTGGCAATGATCTTCTTCAAGATCCAAATCCTGATGCTGGTGGTGATTTCCCTAAGGACACAAATCCTGACGCTCTTAATCCTGAAAAAGATGCTAAAATTCCTGCACCAGCTGATGATTTGCCTCAGAATGATCCTTACTTTCCTTTTTTATTTTATCTTTTATGTGTCTGGATATTCCTTAACTTAGAGTATGGATCTTGTTTGTCTGTTTTTGCTACACATACATTAAAGAAATACATTTCTATTTCTATGCAAAGTTATTTCTAAGAAGGCGAATAATACCTCCCTTATGTTATTCCCATACCTGTCTCTATTATTTGCATTGTGAGAAATAATTTGTGCGTCAATTTAACTTTTAGCATGTTCTGCACTTCTCTCCGTCCTTGTGCGCTATTCATCTTATTCGATTTTACTTATGCGTGCTTTAAGCAATAAATATGTACTGTCTCGCTTTGTGCGTCAAATTCGTCACCTGCAAGCTAATAAGCGTTATGTTTAAGGTGGTCTTTGTGTTTTATAGTGAGGTCTTATTGAGCCTCCCTAAGTGGAGGTCTTAATCAACCTCCCCCTGTTGATAGGACTTATCTTTGCCCCGGGGTATTCTTTTGGTCGTGCGGCAAAATCACATGCGGTCATTACTTTTGCAAGTAACAACCCATTGATTTTGCCTTATCAACTTTTGTATTTTTTCATCTGCAGGATGTATTGACGCGTCAATATAACAAGTCTAATTACTCCCGTGAATAAAAGTCTTGTGATATTGACGTCTTTGACACAATTCAGCTCCCTAATGGAGGGTGCCATCCTTATATTCCCCCTGACTTCCTCTTCAAGGAAGCTTACCCCTACCAGATTAGGGTTGGCTCTTCCCATCAAGTGATGCCGACAATCAGTTGTGTTCGTGGCTTCTTATCCCTCCGCCGATATGGTTTATGGTTACAAGACCACACCCTAGGTGGGGTTTCTAGAGGACCGAGTGCATCATAGTCAGGACTTGTCAAGAATGGCCAGGTACGCCCCAGGCACTCTTGACTCAACCGTGTACCGCGGCGCCCTGATCGAGTTTTTGCACTCCTTATGAGTGAGCTTAGTACCTTAGTCTTTCGACTAAGGAGTCTCTGCCGGATAGGCTTTCGTTTCGCCCCTATTCTCCATGACTCAGGCTCCAGGGAGGGTATGGATTTCGGCCAAGTCATGCATTCTAGGTTTTCCCCAATTATGACGCGCGTTAGGTCTTATCACTGCCTCTTGCTTTTACGCGAACTAGGGTGCATGCCACAACTGGATGCCTAGCCTCCCTAGTTTGAGGTTTTAATTTTTATTGCCTCCTATTAAGGTCTTATTTATGAGGTCTTATTGTTGCCTCGTTCTTCTACTTGTATCTTTTTATGGAATATTCATTGTTTCGCATAAGAAAGAGTTTTTCACTTTTATTCAAATTGCTGATTCATACAGTTTCCATTCTTGATGCATACATATCATTTTCTTCATTCTGCCGCATGTTCTATGGATAGTACTTCTTCAGATATATTCGGTTCCATGGATGGTCAAGTTTGCGGCCCGTGCTCTTCCCCTCAGGATCCATCAGCTCATATGCTCCATTTCCAACTATCCTCTTTATTATGTAGGGTCCATCCTATTTCTTTTCCAATTTTCCATCTCCTCCTCTCTGATAGGGCGGTATTTCTCTCAATACTAATTCTCCTGGCTGGAATTCTCTTTCTTTAACGCGCTTGTTATATTCCCGGGCAAGCCTTTTATGGTAGTTCTCCATATGTTGTAGAGCAACTTCCCTATTTTCTTCTAAGTCATAAAGCTTCGTCAAAATTAAGTCTGTGTTTAAGTTCTTATCCCATGCTTGTTTCTTTGTGGTGTGTATGATGACCTTAGTTGGGAGCACTGCTACTACTCCATATGTTAGACAGAAAGGCGACATTCCTGTGGCTTCTCTCCTTGTTGTTCTATACGCCCATACTGAATTATGTACTTGTTTGTACCATCCTTTATTGTGTCCTTCTTTGCGCGTCCTTCATAATTCTTCACATCTATTAGGTTGCAAATTTTTGCACCCCTTGTATCACCTTTGATTTCACCTATACCACTTGGCATTGGGAAGCGTATGCATTGATGAAGAGTAGATGCTACGCCCTTTATTCCGTGCACCCATGGTCTTCCTAGAAGCATGTTGTATGGTGACTCCACGTCCACTACGCACAATGTTACATGTGTTTCTGCTTCTCCTAGTAGTATGCGTATAATTACCTCACCTTTTGGTTTTGTTATCGCCTTATTAAAACCGTGGATGTGGTATGTAGGCGGCATTAGGTCTGCATCACTATATCCCATGCTTCTGAACGCATGGTAAAATAAGATATCTACTGAGCTCCCTGTGTCTATCAAAGTTTTGTCTATCGCCCACTCTTCTGATGCCTTCGTGCTTTCGTCTTTTGCATTTCGCCTGGCAGGTATAGTGACAACCAATGGATTTGTTCGTCTTTAAATTTCTTATGGTATTTCATCCGCCGCAACGTCATCTTCCGCTTCTGCCATTCTTTCAATGGTGATTCTTTATCAACTGTCAAAATCTTCCTTCCTTCATAGTCTCGCTTGTGTATTTTTCCTGTAATTCCTGCGTGAAAATCTGCAACATTCAAAATCGATTTTGTTATGGAGTTGCACTGCAGACGTCTGCTTCCTTTTCTTTCTCCCATGATCCTTATTGTCTTTACTGGTTCATTTTTTTTATGTTGACTTCGCGTGCTCTTGCGTAACCCAGTTTCCATTTGTTGTTTAGCTTCTCCCATCAACAGATTCTTCACTGTCGTATAGATCCTCACACTTTTATTGTGAATTAGTGACATCATCAAGTTCGTCATCCTGGATATATAATGTGCGTCCTTATTCGCATACCACTAAATGTATTAATTCGCGTAACTAATGAGTGTGCGGTATTTTGCACCCAAAAAGGGTATTCACACAGTGATACTACCGACAGAATCTTTTCCAAACAAACAAAAGGAAATGAGGAAGAAGATACCGAGAAATTGACTAAATGAGTCTAGACATTGGCAATTGTTCAAAGATCGTACATACTCAGTTCCATCACCAAGATTATGTGCTGCCTTCTTTAATAATCGGAAATCCATTTGCTATTAACTTTCATTATCATCTTTAGGTTTCCTAAGAGCCCCCATTAATCGCTGCACAATAAATAGGTTGGCAATAATAAGGAATGCTTCAGCTCCACAATAAATATTCAACAGTGATATGCTTGTAAAGATGGCTCGTTCTGGTCCTCTGTCCTAAAGATAAAGTATTTCAAAAATATCTCCCATGGGTAATAATGGTGTGGTTACTGATCTCCACGGTCCACACCCTCCTCTTATATCCCTTTAACAAGGCAGTCTGGTTTGGCCTTAAGAGCAAGGGTTATGGAGTGAGTGTTCTCATTCAATATGAATGAGTATTACTAGATTTGGTCAAATTAGGTGCTACTATGGAGTGAGAATACTCACTCATTCACCAATAATCATTCACACACTCATTGGAACGAAAGAGAGGGCGAAAGGGGAGACTAAGCGGCTGATTTTTATCCGTTTGGGGAAAAAACACGTTGAGCGGTTGAAGATCTGCCTCTCAAACCTATTTTTAGAGTTTTATTAATTTAAAACTCTTGGATGCGGGACCCACAGTTAGGTTTTATTATTAAAAAAAAAAAACCCTGCAAAGAGGCATATATTTAGCCGCTTGGGGAGAAAAAATTTCTCCAAGCGGATAATCATTAGCCGCTTGGTCTCTTTATTTGGACTTCCATAGTCAGAAAAACACTCCTTCACCCAGCCCTCACTCAATTTGGCAGTGAATGAGTGTTAAAAACACTCATTCCATATCCGTTGCTCTTAACTCTAAGATAACACCGACAATACTCGGAGTCTGAAACGTTGGACCGAGTCAATAAAATTAGAACATTCCCTTGGAAAGCGCTTAAAGTGCACATAACACCTTCAGCTGCAGTAACTATAGCCATATCAAAGCAATCTTAGATCATCCAACTACATTCCCAACACAAATCCAAACACATATCATTTCAATCGTACCCATGTCCGAACCCAACAACACACATTATAATTATCTATGCTTTGTTATATGGTACTTGGCAACAACAAAAAAACATAACTATTGCCATTGTTGTAATTGTCATAGCGGACGGAGGAGGAGACATTAGACATGCACAAAGGGCATTCACATGCAGAGTAAATTCTCTAGAAGAAAACAACACTCGGCAATGAGATGGCATCACCAAAAACAAATGACTTGTTAGATCTTATGCTGCATCCACAGGAGGTGGCAGCACCAATCCTTTATTTCCTAGATGTAATATTTCCATATCTTGATCTCTAAGATGATTTTCACGATTCATCTCTATCTAAAAGCTAGTCACGACTAGTTTGTTTTTAATGTAGAATAGGGTCCTGGATCATATTTTGTCTCAAGAAGATCAATTTTTATGAGTATGACCCTTACAGATCTAATATTGGGGCTGATAAAAGTGGGATATAAATATGACTATGATCCTAGAAACCGAGCAACAATGGCTCATTTTTTGTTTCTTATGTTTGGAAAGGAGTGATGAGAATTTGGAAATATGTATTCAACGATCCGTTTGGGAACACTAGTGATTTTGTTTTCGACAAAGGGCTATTGATGTATTTGGTTTTCGTCTAATTCCTTCTTAGGCCAAGTCCTATGGCTAGATTGAGCTGCTAGATTGACAGTTAAGTGTTGCAATTCAAAAAAAAAAAGTGTAGCCTAAAAGTTAACACTATTTCTTTCTCCTATCAAGTGCCCGCAGTTCAACTATCAGTGAGATTGAAACGCTGAATGGTTCAGTGCTCAAAAAGTGACTTTAGCGCTGAACCGTTCAGCGATCACAAAAATCACACGGATCACAAAAATCACAAAATTTGATCTGATGTCTGAAATTTAAAGCGCTGAACCAAACAGCGATGGGCTGACGTGGACTGCTAATCTAGCTGCTAGATTAGCACTCCCATAACTTAGGAGGTTGCCCTAACTAACGTGGACTGTTAGATAAACTGCTAGATTAAAAGACCATAGGACTTAGCCTTAACGAGGGAAAACAATTTTGGATTTCTCAAGTTCCCTTTGGAAGAGGGAAACCAGATGTAACGAACAGATGAATCCTTCTAGTAGAGGAGTTCCATCGCAGAACTCAGTTTTGTCACAAGTACATTTTACCATTTGACTGAATTTTACTTTTTATCCCTCAGCCTAATATTTTTAATTTTAAGTCCTATTTCCAGAGTGGCTGTGATTAGTTTCTTCGGCTTGTGCTCGGATATTTTCTTAGAAAGTCCAGAATCTAGATAGGTAAAAACCGAAAAAGAGGATCCAAGCTGCGATGAAAGAGTGGGAGTCAAACCCGAACTCCAAAATTTCATGATAAAACTAGTGACTATCTACAAAGCTCGTTTCACATCGAAAAAACACCCAGCTTATGTATCACAAAGATACCACATTACAAGAAAGTCTACCTATTGCTACACTATATATTGCCACACCTTCAATATAGGTGTTGCAAAAGCAAATTTCTAGTCACATTACTTTTCAGCTGCAACTAAAAGCTATAATTTATTGCTACAAAATGAAACTTTTACCACATAACTTTAGCAACAATATGAAAAGAGTGTGGCAAAAAAATATAATCTTTTGGTGCAGCAATAAAGATTAGGTGTTGTAATAGACTTCTTGTTACATAGGTTATAGCGACACTAATAGGGGTTTATGCCGTAACCATTGGGTGATGCAATAGGTTAAGTTTGTTGTAGTGCCAGTCCAAGTAAAACCTATTGGCAGCGGGTTTCAAAAGAGTACACTGTTTCTAGACCTAGAATTTAGAATTTAGATACAATATCGGGATATAAAAAGAAAAACGGGTATATGCCGAGCAGCTACAAGTTTAAAACTAGCAAGTGCTTGAGCAACCCAACAGTTGGACACGTACAATAATTTTTGATCCTTGTGCAGTAGTGGAAAACTGCATCAAATGGCTCGTTAAGAATGAATTTCTAAAGATGCTTAATCTAAGGTCGAGCCAGCTGATGGTATTCCGTCTGGTTAGCTTAAAGAAAATGCCTAATGGAAAACTGCAAAAATTATGAACTTTTGAATCCTACTTACACTCAAGTCATGAAATTCGTTTAAAGATGGATTAGTTTTTTAGGTTCAAACTTGTGAAGGGGAATACGATCATGAAAATTTATATGTTCACTCTTCTTGTTCCCCTCATATATATCAACAGTGAACAGTATACCAGTCACTAGTCTTTGAATACTATTTCAAAACATGACTTGAAAACAAACACTCTACAATTTTACACTGACATACTTGGACTTATTTCATTCCCCATTATTTTTCAGGTGAGAAAGAGAAAACTATAAAGTGCAGGGCACTAGAAACCCTATCAAAGGGTTCCAAGGATTATTGTTTATTTTTTTGGGCTGATTTACAAGATATTATGAGTGAGCTTTATTTATGCATTTTAAAGGTCATGTCTCATGACTATAGGTGCACTTTAGTCCCTACGTACTTCTTAATTAATATACTCTTGTATCTCATGAATGGCGATCATAATCACTAACTAGTAATGTGAATGCTTGGGGAAAATATCCATATAATATAGTCAAATTCAGTGTCCTTAGCATCTTCCTCTTACTTCATTGCATCAGTGCAGGTGTGAATCATCGGTTAATTTGTTGATTAAAGTGGTTAACCACCCTTCCCTCCACCTGAGGAGGTACTGCTTTGGATGGACAAGTGTGTATCAGAAAATCAACATGTTTACTTTTTCGTGCCATAATTAAAATAACATACAGTAATTCGGATTCCAAATGTTTTCCATGCTTCTTCTGATAGTATTTGAAGGTGGCTAAATTTATGACCTTGTGTTACTTTTGCTTTGAACTTTAGTTAATTATTGTTATTAGTACATCAATCTTTTGCTTTCTTGACTAGATCCCCCCGTTAACTAGTGCATGCATGTAAGAGGTGTAAATTAAATGGTGCCAACATGGGGCACAACTTAGCCCAGCACGTGAGTTAGCCAAGTACGGCACACTATGTTAGCTTAATGTATTGTGCTGGGCCAGGAAATCAGCACAGTGGCACAGCACAGCACGTGGTACGAATAAGAACGTGGCACAGCACGCTAATAAAGCACGTCATAACAAGTATAAAATACTGCACAATACCGTACAATACAACATATATTTTGTATATTTCACAAAAGAGTGTTAATTCTAACAATTTTTTGACATTCTATCTTCGTTGTGTCGAATTATTTCAGTAACAACACATATAATATCTAAATATGTTGAAAATATTTATTTTGAAAAATGT
This sequence comes from Papaver atlanticum, assembly GCA_023531105.1. NCBI lineage: Eukaryota > Viridiplantae > Streptophyta > Magnoliopsida > Ranunculales > Papaveraceae > Papaver > Papaver atlanticum. The sequence continues at coordinate 1,360,050 of JAJJMB010001820.1, read as the reverse complement.
AAAATAAATGTGACAGGCACAGCACAGCACGCTCTCAAGCACGGCACAACACGACAAACCTTAATTTCTGGCATGACACAACACGACAAATCTTAATTTCTGGCACGACACATAACACGGCGGGCTCATCTCTTAATGGGATGTGTTGGACTGTGTGCCGGCACGCTTAAAGGGAAATAATTTCTATATTTCGAACAATATTATCAAATTTCATGCAAAATACTATCTTTCAAACAAGTAAGATTATAAATGCTAAATGAGACGGATGTAAATCGATATTTATCTGCACACAACGTGGACAACTTTGTGTTTTTCTCTTTTTTTTCCTGTAGATTTTATGGACCGTGGCTCTAAATTGAGCATTTTCCGTATTAATATAACGTCAATAAAATTCCAATTTTTCACGGCCAACAATATTTATCCTCGAAAATGATAATCAAATTCGCCTAACGATATTGAATCCACTTGCATTTAACAACTAGTACTCGTAAAAAAAAATTATTTTTTATAATAAAACTGAGAGCGTGCTCAGAAAAGCAACAAACTCAAAGATACAAAGGTGGTCATCTGGGCTAAGACTAGCACCATGATGCATCGCCACTGTCTGATAAGTAATATTAAATTTTTCCTCAGCAGTCGAAACTTGAAATGACTGTAGATTATCAAAAAATTGTTGAAGATTATGACCCTTCCATTTTAAGTTTTGTAGTAAGTTTGATTGAATGGAAATTTTTGCTAATCTAGTAGCAGATAAGTTTTGATGAGGAGCTAGCTTGATTAGGTTGCCTAATAGAAAATCAATAGCTTCAAAATTTCCACCATGAATTAGGTTGAAACTTCCTTGAAATCTTTCTTGCTCTTCAATTTGGTATCCCTTCATAATGGCCTGTAATGTTGCATCATCTTCTGCAGCAAAATCTACGTTGGATTTCTGTATTTCCTTGCCCCATTCCAAAGCTAGATGAGCTCCTCTGTCTGCTCTGCTGAGTCCAACTGTTGGATCCTTGTAGTTTTCTTGCTCCCACACATTGACCTGAGAAGGACAAAGCAATAAAAACAAAGTTAGTATAGGGTTGTAAATCACCATTAGCCATGTTAGTATCAACTTCCAAAATACTAATGCTAATAGTGATTCCAAATTTTTCCTTATGATGCCTTATGAGCCTAACAAATCTTGTATGTTGATCATTATTGGTATCGTGATCGTACATATTGTTCAAAATGCACCTAGGATTATGAATCACTATATTAAAAGAACAAAACTGCTGAGTTATTTTCAGAGCAGTACCATAAGTTATTTTCAGCTGATAGTACTCGTAAAAATTGTTGATATTTGAAAAGAGAAAAGACTCGTCTTTTAAGGGAACAGGGAAAAGTAGTGTATTTTCTTTAAGCAATCTCTTCTTTTTCTTTTTTAGTCCTTCCGAAGAATATGATCCACAACTCAAAACAAATTCATGAAAATGAACATCATAGGATATATTCTAACATGCAAGACAAGAAGTCACTTCTGCTTTTTTCTTTTAAAAAAAGATGCAACTCATCAAAACTAATTGCCGTCGAGTGATCATTAGCTTAATTTAATTAAATAGTAATTTATTAGCTTAAGCTAATTTTTAATCGAAATTTAGACGGCAAAAGAAGTTCACATGGGGGATGACCTACCAGTATCCAACGTACTCGATGGGGGGAAACAATGACGTAACCCACTTGTCGTCACCATCCAAAATCTCAGTTCTCTTTCTTTGACGCAGAAAAAGATTCTACGAGTTCTTTCCTCGCTCAGGTAATGCTAAATGAGCCGCAGGAACAGAGCCAGATATATGTAAGCAGGAGCAGTGTTAGCTTTGAAAATCCATATATGTTAGTTTGAGTTCTTATTTATTTACCGTATTCTTGTGATGTTGTTTTCTTATGTCAACCATAAAGTGTATTTTTACTTTTCCTTTTACCTTCAATCCTTTACTGTTGTATCAGTTTGATCATTATTCATTTTAAAAGCATTTGGTACTGTCAAGTTTCGAACTCAAACAACCGGTATCCGTGAAGTCATGTCTTGGATCCCTGGCTTAAGCCATGGTACTGACAAGTTTAGTACATGACAATCAGACAATTAGTGGTCAATTTCAACTTTTACCTCTGGCTTAAGCCATGAGAAGTCATGTCTTGGATCCGCCCCCATATCGGTGACATTTTACTATTATAGTAAAAACTCCATATATTAATAGCCTTGGGACTCCACAAAATTATTAATATATGGAGTTTATTAATATAGGGAGGTATATCAAAAACATGTATTTTTTTTTGCTAATTCAAAGTCTGTAGATGATAAAGGATATGGATATCTTCCTTAATCATCCAAAGAGCAACAAGTCGTATATGCCCTAACTGCCAAATGTTTCATGGCAAAAGGCTTTAAACATGCTCGACAAGTTGGAAATTTTTTCCTTCAACAAGAATGTGCCACAGTAATGAGGTCTTACACATCCGCAAATCAAAAGATGCGATAACAATCAAAAAAGTTACATCCTATTCTCAAACAACTATAGATAAGTATTTTATTTCATCTTGAATTTGATATAACAAGATCTATAAGTTTCCAATAATGATGATTATATTGATATATGGAGGTAAATTCATTATGGAGGGACTGAAAAATCTTATAATATTAAAATATGGATGTTATTGCTATTTATAACTTACCCAAGTTTTTATTCTCTACTTTATTCTTACCATGATTTTTTATTAATATATATAGTTTATTAATATATGGAGTTTTTACTGTATTAGTATGATGTATGACCAAAAGTTTCGTAGATTTCCCATATCTTTCCTTTTCGGTCAAACTTGTCCATAACATTTTTTCATCCAATCACTCGATGACTTACCGAAATAGGATTTTCCCATAAATATTGAACCCTCCTCACTCCCTCCTTCCTCAACACTACTCTTCTTCTTCTTCAAGTATCTTTATCTCTAGATTTTGTTCTTCTTTTGCTTCAAGTATACAAAGACAAGCAGCAACCAACAAAGAAAACAACTTCTCATTAAAAACCAACACCATTTTTCATTTCTCACTTTAGAGCTTGTTATTCTCTACTTTCATTTCCTTCATTAACTAATCCACACTTGGTAAGAATCAATGGAGAACAACACTAGTACCATGATATCTTGGGAAAAAAAGATCATGATCAATGAGCTTCTAACCCAAGCAAAAGAGGAAGTAAAACAACTACAAATGCATCTTGCACCATCTGCCATTACATGTGGGAAGTTGTCCATAACTAAAATCGTATCTGCTCTCGAGATTCCCCTTTTCATGTTGAATGAAATCAAGCCAGAGGGAAGGGGTGATCAACCTCAAATGATGACCGGGTTGACACCAATCACTCAGACGGAGTCACCACTACGTACCGTTAGCAGAAGCCCACGTAGCGATTACGAATCCGATCTCATGGCCAACTACTTCAAAAAGAGGTAGATACATGACTGTATACAGTATACTATACATAAAGTTCAACTTTGAATGTAATACGGAACTGTTATATGTATGAATTTCGTCTTATGTGTCTATTTTGATTATGTGAATAGAAAAATTCTACCAAAATGGACAGAAACAGTACGTGTCTGCGAACTGACAGGGTTTGAAGGACCTCCAGATGATGGATACAGTTGGAGAAAGTACGGACAGAAGGACATTCTCAACACCAACTATCCTAGGTGAGCATTAAAACTTTTTGTACTGATTTATCACAATTTTAGTCCTCCAATATCTGTGAAGATAAAGGTTTCTTTCTCCGTTTGTCAAGCATGTTATGTAAATATATGTCTTTCGTCCCTTGATGAGTACAAGGTTTTCACTTTGCAAAGCCATGGGACCATAAGTCACATCCCATGGAAAGTTGCTTCCAAGGATACAGTTTTCTGGCCAAATTTTGGCATGTTTCCCCCAACAACAAAAGCATTTTCTTCGAACCACAAAATGGTACTTGAACTTTTACGCTGATAAGGTCACAAAAAACCGTTGGCCGTTATAACATGTCGGAGCCGGTATGATTATGCTAACGGTCGTTCATGCATTATGATTTTTTATGTAATTAGATGTCATTGGTATTTTTGCAGAGCCTATTACAGATGTACTCATAGAAATGTTCAAATGTGTTTCGCTAAGAAACTAGTTCAACGAACCGACAAAGACCCATCGTTGTTTTGCATTACATACTGGGGAAAACATACTTGTATTCAAGCCTCGCATCTACAACCAGGGGAACAACACAAGAAACATGACCCAAAACACAACAAATCAAAAGAAACACTTATTAGTTTTCAGACAAGTTGTCATGTCAGGGCAGAAGATTTGGCAACACGAGTAGTACCTTCATTCTCACTTCCTTCTACTTCAAAACCTGCCTCTTGTTTAGAGAAAGAAAATGACAACAACAACAACATTTTCTCTTCATTGACACCTGATAATCACTTCAGTGGTAGTCTTTTATCGCCTCCACTCGTATCTGCTGAAGTTTACTATCCGTATTACTTACCTACTTATGGACATACGGTACAAACTTCAGATTATGATGTTAATGAGCTCATTTCAGCTGCAGCTTTAGATGTTTGTCCTCCATTTCAAGATTTAGATTCAGATATCCCTATCCAATCTGGTTTCAGTTACCTATTTGATACTCCGAGATTTTTTGATTGACTTGTACTTGTACTGTGTAAGAAAATTTATCAGTGAAGGCTGATGCTTGGAAGATTTTGAGGTGGAAACTACTGAGAGTTAGTGATAATATTAATTGTAAGAGATTTTTGAATTTCTGTAGTTCAAGCTTTAAAGTAACTTGTTGCAAACCAAACCAATTGTGGGTTCTTGTCATATGAAGCTAACAATGAACATATACCGTGTGTGCACACAGTCGAATAAGATTCACAACTGCAATGGGAATAAAGGTTTAACTAAAAGATAAAAGAAATCGCCAAAAGATAAAGTTGGGAATATTGAAAATTCAACTTATTATGTTAGAATTTGTGTCAAAAGCGAGCATTATCATCTACAAACGTAAATTTTGCCGTGAAAGTGAAACTAGAAAGGATTTATAACAATCTCAATGTGTACCCTGCTATATGTTTTCACAAGATTGAATTTGGTTTCATACATGACCATGGGCAGTATTCACAGTGATACTACCAACACAATCTTTTCCAAGCAAACAAATAGAAATGAGGAAGAAGATTCAGAGAAATTGACTAAATGAGTGTCTAGAAAACATTGGCAATTGTTTAAAGTCATACATACTCAGTTGAGTTCCATCACCAAGATTTCGTGTCTTCTTTAATAATCAAAACCCATTCCTTATTGACTTTCAATATCATCTTTAGGTTTCCTAAGAGCTCCCCTTAATCCCAGCACAATGAATAGGTTAGTAAGAGTAAGGAATGCTTCAGCTCCACCGTGAAGCCAATCTACATTTGCTAAATTAGTACCATAGTTCACCTTTGCTGCAACAACCCACAAATGCAATAAGATTAAACATTACGGGAACTGATAAGATCTTCCGAAGCTATAAAGAATGATTGAAAACTGGCAACTTGCAAGTGTTTGGGTAGAGAAACGGTAGAACTTACCATAAATTCCAGCAGGAACTGTTCAAAGAAATCCAGAAAAATGACAACAAGAAATTTGTCAGTAGTTAAAATAAATTTTCACAATCATCAACTTGGATTTAAGTAAAGGAGAGACACTTACTGGTGGCACCAACAAAAACAAGTAAGAAATAGAATCCAAAGAGAGTGAGTTTTGGAGCAGTTTTTGATTTGGTAATGAAGTATAAGAAACCCAAGTAAGGAAAAAGTGAAGCAGCAAAGAGTTGTGAAGCTATACTTGAAGCATCAATATTGGTTGGTGCCCATGGATCAACTGGTAGAAGAAACCCACAAATTACACTCTTCTTTCTACCTCTGACATATCTTCTTCCTATACAACATTTTGATTCTCTGGTTTTAGTAAATGAATTTCTATGGATATGATTTTCTGGGTAGCTAAGAAAAGTAGAAAAGAGGATTGAATTTGAAGCTTTACAGAGAGGTTGCAAGCAGATGTTTGTCATTGTTGAGAAAACCTAAAGAAACATCTCCTGTTTCTGTGGGTGTTGAAATTTTGGTTGGTTCTAAAGAACTCACCACAAATGGAAATGGATAAGGTGCTTCTACAGTTTGTAACTTTAACAAAGGTCCCAGACCATTTAGGGGCCTCACGTAGACCACCATAAGGTTAGCATGTTACAGATTGTGTGTAATAAGAGGGAACGCTAAAATCCAGATGTGAAAGCTAAAATCATATACAAACCAGAAAGACAATAACAACAATTCACAAGGTTAGGGACTTAGGGGGGTGCTCAGAGTAGAATCAACACATCTCACTTCTCTAACTTCAAACTCTTGGGATTTTACATATGATCAATTTTGGTATCAAAACATGTGTTTGAAGTTCAAACCAAGCGTTCTTTTACAGGTCAACAGCATACAAAGACAATTTTGCCGGGTTAAATTGTGAGAAACAATCGAGGGTGTGAATCAGATAAGGTGATGGACCTAAGAGGTGATGGAGTATCAGGTTTCAAGAGCAGCTTGTTCGTGCCACACACCGTTCAAGTTAGACTGCCACAATCTTACAACACCATCACTTCCAGTTGTTGCCAGTGTCATTCCACTCATATCCCACTCCATTTGCCATACCTGCAACAGCATATATAATGGCATTACTGTCGTGTCCTTTTTTTAGCTAGGTCGAAATAATCATTAAAAGCCTCAAATAATTACAAGGATATACAAAAGAAGCTTGGAAAAAAACAAGTTCTCCTCAATTTACAAAAGGAGAAGGCTCTCATGGCCAACAAACTAACAAAATCGATAATAACTAACTCCTGGCCTGTCGTGCCCATGCTTGTTAAAACACCATTTCAGCATGAAAATGACTCAAAAGAGGTACAGAACGCATTGGGGTCTCGAACACAATGCCCATCATATTAGGTAGTTCCACTAATTTGAGGAAATAATAAAGGCTATTATTTATGATTCATACCTCGCCCTCATGACCCGAGAGCAAAGCAACCTTCTTAACAGAAAGCCTTCCATCACTCTCGGGGTTCAGACCTAGATGCCACATTGCGATTCCCTTGTGAGTTGCAACAGCTACTACCTCATATGGCCTGTAAAACAGTTCATTACATGGTCAAAGTTGATCGTTCTGTTGGCTCCACAAAAATACGTGTATGAATAACAAACAAGAGGTGCGAACGAGTAAAACGTATGCTTGGCTGTTCCTAAAATGCATGTTTTATCAGATTTTTGAGGACAGTCGTATTAGTTTCTTAAGCTTAGCTACCTCCAAAACATATGTTTGGTGATATCTTGTGCAAATGATATACACTTGTTTATCATGTGTGTTATTTCACATGATACGATGGCTGCCGAAAGACATACCCTGATTCATGATCAGCATTGCCCTCTCAACAGGTATGTGTGCAAATCATCTGAAACAGACACAATGAGTCCAAGTAGTATACCCTTACCTGCCAATATTGGGTGCCCAAGAAACGGAATAAACTTGATCACCCTTGTCTCCCGCCAGTGCCAACTCTGCAACCGGTAGCCACCGCTGATGAGCCTCATCAAATTCCCAAACCTGTAGACTTTAATCTCGTGTCATTATTCTTAGAAATTCTTATCTTTTAGTACCAAAACCAAAAGCAGAAAGAAAGAAAGAAAGAAAGAAAGAAAGAAGTAAAAATATAATCGTACTACGAACATTGCTAGGAGAAATCCAAATACTAACTTACTAACAGTAATAGATCCTAGGGGTCAAATTCCTAACCACAAAGTCCTTGATCCTGGGCAACTAAACAGAATCCTAAACAGAGTCCTGAACTCCCTAGGTCATGGTTCTGGTACGTGGATCGCGAACTTCCATTTACTAAGCCAGGCACAAGTAATTTTTCTGGACCAAAACTACCCTGTGGGTAAACTTACAGATTGTAGTTTCAATCATCTAATTTATGTTAACAAGCAGAGTGTAAACCATTGACTCTGAAATAATTGACAGCACGAGTAAAGAATCATCTGATGCAGGGGAATATTATGCTCTTTTAGGAATGTTTTGTAATTACTAATTAGGAATGTTTTACTGTTTAGGAATGTTCTTGCTGTTTCGTGCTTAGTTTAAGGTTTCATTATTTAGATTATCATTGCTTGTAGATGTACATGACAGAGCTTAAAGATCACCTTGGAAGAGTTGAATTGAGGTAAATCAGAATTAAAACCCAGTGCAAATGTCAATGGATTCCCTTCACCTCTCTGCTGATTCCACGAAATTGACGCAGATAAGCACGAAGGTTTTTCAAATGCAGACGCTGAATCAACCACATTCTGAAACTCAGCCTGGTAAAAATTGAAGCAATATTTAAGCAATCAAAATCACAGCCAATGCGCAAACACAAATAAAAAAATGTGATTAAAAAGCAATAGTCAACAACAACTGCAATTTTCACAAAACATCCATCTAAGCTGGAAACGACAAACTTAATCAAATTATACACAAGACAATATCCCCCAATGCAGTAATAGCAGTAGCGGCTTTCCTATGTCACTTAGTTCGAGTTAGCAGTGGTTCATAAGCCCTAGAATACGACAAGCAAAATAGATTAGCTTGGTTGCTCATACAACATATCTGAAGTCACTTAGTTTGAGTTCGCCGTGGTTCATAATCCCTAGCATACGACAGGCAAAATAGCTTAGCTTGGTTGCTCAAACAACATACCTGAAGTTGCCATTTTTGCAATTCCAATGGATCATTAAGCTCATAAACCTTCACCTGTCCATCCGAATAAGCCATAACCTACAACAAAATAACGACACAAACAACATTAAAAACAACAGAGCATTTAAAATTTACATCAACAAAGTTATAACAAAAATCATATACACACAATACTCACCAATTTCAAACTTCTCGGAGAAATCCCAAACTGAATATCAAGAACTTGAATCCCATGACTCCTCTCAAACAATTTGCATAGCTTCCACTTAACAACTTGTGCATCTACAAAACAAAACCAAACAAAAAGAACGAGTCAACTCAGTGAGTCAAAAACGAGTTAGGTTTCAAAGAATTTGATTTGCCATTACCTTCTTCTGAAACTTCTTCCCAGAGAGAAACAGTACCATCTCCAGAAACACAAGCAATTGCATCACCATATTCAGGTGGACTCCAAACAACTTTGACTATATTGACTTCAGCTGCTTTGAATTTTGATGAACAAGTGAATGTAGAAGAAGAATCAGGTTCAGGTGAATCATAGATTGTTATGGTTCCATCAATTGAACCAGTTGCTAATCTTTGACCAATATGATTCCATGATGAACATATTGTTCCTTTATCAAGATTCATCAACGATTTGTCCATTGCCATGGTTCTTTTTCTTTCACTATATGAACCCTAAAACCTATGATTTGATTTTCAGTCTGAAATAACACTGAAGGTTTAAGGAGAAAATGCAAAGAAAAGAAAGCGTTTTTTTGGTTTATCGGTTTGACTATTGTTGACTTTCATAATTATTGGGCCTAGAACATTGAGTCCAAGTGTCCAGTGGGTTTTGGATGAGTTTGGCCGGTCCAATAGGTTTTGATTGAAACCGATTTGACAATGTGAAAACTACTACCACACCCATTTTTTAGATTTTTTACACTAAGAAACCCACGCCCAAAAATAGGGCTGGCAACGGATGAAAATCCGACGGATTTTAGGAAATCCGATTCCGATAGGTTAACATCTGACGGAATTTTAAAATTCGAATCCGATTCCGATAGGTTAACTTATCGGAAATCCGATAAATTCCGATAATTCCTAAAAATATGAAAAAATTGGGTAAAAGGGATTAAAAATTACTAATCCGGTTAGAAATTCCGATAAATTCCGATAATGTATGATAATTTCTAAGAATACAATTTCCAATAGTCAACGTCTTTATCCTATAGGTAGGAAATTACTAATACATTCGTATGTGTTATCGGATGTCGGAACTTAACAATCGGATGGGGTCTAATCCGATTCTGTTACCTTAATGGGAAAAAATCCGATAAGAAATCTGATCCGACATCAGATATCCGATATAACGGATAAAATCCTATAAGATCATGAATTCTAGGAAACGGATTTCGGATTTCGGACTATTATTGACAGCCCTACCCAGAAATGTTCAGGCGCGCTCCCATTATCTAATGAGAATTTCTCACAAACTCATATTTATTAAAATTAGTTGTTCGCTTCTTGTTATTCCTTCGCTTCTATTTTTTTTCTGTGATTTCCTTCTTCCTTTGTTTTCTCTTTTATGTGACTACCTTTGTTTACCGAGAGAAAGAGGAGAAATCAGTCGAGGATGATATGTTGATGCCGTTAATTGAGAAGATTCGAAGTGATTTTAGGTCTTTGTGGTATAACCTGAACAAAAGTAATGGGTTAGCTTCGTGAACAAAACTAATGGTATAACCTGATTTAATCACATTTTGAGAAACAAATAAGAGAAAGATGGGAATAGAAGGAGGATGTCGAGTTATTGTTTCTGCTCTGGTTTGTATTTGTTGTTAGGATTTCGATTTGTCTGCAATCGAAGAACGGGAATTGGAAATTAAATTAATGGGTTAGCTTCTGAATTGGAATTGAGAAAGTAAATGAATTTGAGATGGGTTTTGTGGATGAAAAGGAAAATTGAAATTAAGTGGTGATGCGATGGGGTTGAGTCTGTTGCTGCCAGGGGTGTGTGTCTGTGTACGAAGAAATGAAATTGGTGGTGATATGAAAATATGGAGCTGATGCCTGCAGGTGCCCTATTGAGTTGAGTTGTTGTTTCTGTTGATGCTTGAATTGCAGAAGAACAATGAGCGGAAATTGGGGTTTGCCGCTATTGAATAGTGATGGTGATGGTTGAAGACAGATTACAGGGAGAGATTGGAGTTTAATGATGAGGTTAAGCTGCAAGTTAGCTGAAGAGATGGTGATGATTGAACTATAATAGAAAACTATGAATGGAAGTGCTGAATTAGATGTATGATTAGGTTTTTACAGGGACTAATCGGCCTGGAAATGTCGGAGAAACAGAGGAGACTCTGTCGGATTTTTTACTCCGAGAAGCAACTCATTACCGGCGATCAACTGATTTAGGTGAGCCGACATCAAGTCACGCAAACAGGGTGTTTGTAAAAATGCCTAAATCACTAGCTTTTCTCAAATGGTACAAAAGACTTTGCCACCAGAGGGTACGTAAACTGACACTTTGATTGGTCTGTATTTCAGTATCTCATTACTGTTGGCAACAACAGAAGCATCAATTGTAGATAGTGTTGATGCCAAAAGCTCAACGCCAAGTCGAATGCCACCAATGAGTGCGGCTCTATGTCAAGTTTCCTTTGACTTTCATTTTTCATTTGATTTTTCTTTAGCCTTGCCTAGGAATGACAAATTCAATTTTCATTTCGTAAGTGTTTTCTTTGTTGTAGTGGCTGCATAATCTATTATGCATCTACAAAAGTTGTTGAATAATTTGTTATGCAGCTATGAAAATGGATGCATAACCTGTTATGCATCTACAAAAGTTAATGCATAACCGTTTATGCAGTCCAGAAAACGGTTGCATAACACGTTATGCATCAACTTTTTTGTTACTATTGAAACCAACAAAAACAAAGACTGCATAACTTGTCATGCACCTACAATAATATCTGCATAACATGTTATGCAGTCATGAAAATTGATGCATAACCTGTTATGCATCCGAAAATATGGCTGCATAATGCATTATGCATCAATTTTATTTGTACGCACTAAAATCAACCAAAACAATGGCCACATAACCTGTTATAGATGCATAACTTGTTATGCAGTCGAGAAAATGGTTGCATAATTCGTTATGCGTCTGTTTTTTCTGTTGGATTCAGGCATATACATCGTTTTAGTGGCTGCATAACCAAAATAATAGATGCGTGAACAAAAATATGGTTGCATAACGTGTTATGTATCTTTTGTGGTGTATGCATACTGTGTTATGCATCTTTTTTGGAGGCTGCATAACGAATATATAGTCAGTTTTTGAAATTTTTCCCTAAAATGATGATCACCTCCGATTTTTTCGTGGAAATCCAAATTTTGATATTGTTGTTTGTACTCGTTGTGTAGCTCTCTTTAAAAGCTTTCCAATGATATAAAATTTGTAAAATTCCTAGGCGCGGTTTTTTAGATATGTTATATCCAAGTTGCGTTGCCAATTATACCCCTGAAAATAACCTGTTATGCAGTTATTGTTCAAATTTTCATATAATTATGGGTGTCACGGAAACTAAAAATAATCTTGGATCTGACAACGAGAATATTATTTTATTTTGGCCTGCGCCTAATTTCCCCTTGACAATTTGGGGACAGTGATTTTTGACATTGACAGTTTAGATCAAAATATATCCTAAAAAAATTATGCGAGAATTTGTTTTAGATTTTATATGGATGTTTGTGGAGTCACTGCTCCGATTTAGTCCAATTCGGCTTAAATCAAGATAATTTGGTGTGGCCACGCGAAAATTAATGCTTAAAGGTTGATCTTGTTTGAATTTTCCATTTTGAAGCATAGATTGAGCTTGTTGTGTTAATCTTGTGTGTATATATATATTAGGGATTAACGGCACGGGTTTGGAGCATGTTGTGTTATAATCCTCCGGGCACTTTTAAAGACAAACACCAACTGCCCCGAAGCAGCCTCACTGTAGGCCATATACCTAGATAGTTAAATTTAAAAAGTAATAGACCGTAACCCAAATGCATCTTCAAGCGAGCATGAATGAATTTAGCTCTAGTGTCTTTGGTTCACCAAAATCACCAATAAGGCAATACGTTTTGATATTTAATAATATATTTAAAAATATTTAATAGTTGTTCAACAATATTTTTTCCCCGGTAAATCCAACTACGTTTAGGCCTTTTTTTCCCCTACAATCTCCATCCATTCAATGAAACTATGAAATATTTTTTACAATTACGATGTACTTCTTCTAAATGTTTCTTGCATCCCTATTACTTGTCGGGTTTTGCTTTTGTACCTTCTCACTGTTGTCTGTTGTATGCTCAACTACCTTTACATATTTATTAATGGTGGCGTGAATCATGCGTTCCTAAATATACCTACGAATTTATCATACGCAAAAGTACTCCTAGGATGTGATTGAGTTTCTGGATGTGAATTGTAATATTCATCTCAAATCCCTTATGTCTCTTATATTCATAGACTGTTGGAAATTTAAACTTTATGATCTTTTTTTTAAAATCTTATTATATTGTTGTTTTTCCCGTCGAATTTGCAACGTCTCTTTTAGGCAGTACTTTTGATGAAATGTTTGCTGTATGTGAGACAAAATTGAAAAGCTCAACATAGGGTGAAAAGAAATAATAGTATATTGGTCCGGGAATCTACCATTATACCTGAAATAGTGGGGGTACAACAACCTCACCCAATAATTCTCTTAGGAATCTGTATGGACTAACTCCAATATACTTTTAAGAGAATCAACTAGACAGTTAGACTCAATCTTAATAAAAAGTATATCAAGGAGTTATATCTCAATTTCTCGATTCAATACTTACTCAAGCAAATAGAAATCTGCGAGTCTAATTGAATACAAGAGAAATTAACTTGAATGGTACCAAAGACCAATGTTCAAGTATCAATCAATTTCAATCAACAACCAAAGGTTGGATTTACCAATTGATCGATATAACGCACAACCTGTGATATTTCAATTATATAACAAAATATAATGCGGAAAAGAAATAACACAGACACCAGAAGTTTTGTTAACGAGGAAACCGAAAATGCAGAAAACCGAAAATGCAAAAACGATTTTGATTAACTCGAATCGATTCATGAACTTTATAGCCACGGTTTGCAAATATGCATTCCTTTGTTTATATAAGTTTAAGTTCACGAATAAACCGTTTTTAGAAAATAACCCACTCAAGTACGCATACCGGTACGCATACTTAAGTACCCGGATTGAGTTTGTTTTCAGTTCACAAACTCTAGCAGAAATTCACGGGACATGAACTTCCAGCAGTACGCGGACTTTAGTTCCGGTTATCCTGAGCAGCAAAGTACGCATACTTTGGTTCAAGGATTTCGGACTTACACAAGTATGAGTTCACATACAATGTTAATATCCATTCAAGGTTATATATTCTAAACTCTCATTTCAATCATTGAAACATTCTTAGAGGATGTTAAATAGAGGTTATTCACACACTATTTTTCATCAAAGCAATTTTCAAGATATTGAAATAATCAACATGACTTTCGTCACTTGTAAAGATGAACTTGGCCAAAGCGAAAGCTTACCAACACATATTTCGAGAAATAGATAAGCGAGATAAACTCGGCTCGAAATAGAAAATGTGTATAATCGAAGTTTATATAGCAATACGACTTTTGTCTCAAGATAGGAGATATAGTAGATAGACTTTTGAGTGATAGATAAGTTCAAGTCTCCACATACCTTTTAGTCGATGAAGTTCCACCAGTTCCTTGAGTAGTTCTTCGTCTTTGTATGATTAACGCCGTGGAGTCTAGAGCTCAACTACACTTTCTATCCTAGTCCGAGACTTAGCTATAAGTAGACTAGAAATCAAGACTTATAGTTTTCACTAGTGGAAAATGGGCTATCTGAGACATCATGAAACGACACAAAAAAAATATGGAGATGTCACCACATACAGAAAGTGTGAATGACTAAAGTCAAATTGTCATTGTGTTAAGACTTTTGTTGACTTCTACAACGACGCAGCTAGTTTACCGCTGACTTAAGTCAAACTGTCGTTCCATTAGGACTTTCGTTGACTTATACAACCACAACCCAATATAGTATCTTTCTGTGATAGTTTTAGGGTTAGGATTTGCTCTTCTTAGTCATGGATGGTTGGAGATGAAAAATCTCACATTTACGGATTCACCTTATCTGTACTAAAAGTAGAGAGTGAAAGCCACCACTCATTCTCCTCCTCTCACCCTCTTTTCTCTCTCTGCTCTCTTTTTTCTCCCTTTATCTTACTCTTCCTGAATCCCTTATTTGGATTCAATCCTCATCAAACCCACTCTCCCCTGTAAATCTTCGTTTCAATATGCGGTCACTCTGCCAGGGAGAAGAACTTCGTTTCTGTTATTGTAGGATTGTTCTGAAGAACGGAGATCGTTAGAGGAACTTCACTTTTTTTCTTCTGAAAACCCTAAATCGTGAATCTAAAACCTCAAGATTAATCAATTGTTCCTCTGATAATTTGTTGTTTTCAGATTCTTTTACTTCAGAAGGCAAAGTTAGGTCTGAAAATAATATTTTTTTCCCAATTTATGTCTTTGTTATTTTTCGTTTTGTTTATTGTTAGGGTTTCATAACTCTTTTGATTTTGTTGTGCGAGTTATTAGAAGACCGATCGATTATTACAAGGTAAATCTTCTAAACCCCAGCTTACTCCTTTTATTTTTGTTTCCATTTTTTTGTTTCATCCAATGGTATATGTTTCCTATAGCAGAAATGATTTTTGGGCTTTGGTATAATTATCGATTTTAAGGATGTTCATGTTTAATCTGTTGATTTAGTTTTTATTTTTATGTTTTCTACTCCATGTATTTGACAATTCTTGTTCTGATTTGGTATTATTTTGTTTAGATTCAGCGATTTTCGCTCTACTTGGGCTGGTCTTGCAGAAGCTCTTGAAGGTAACATCAAAATTAAAATTCATGGATAAATTCTCTAACTCCACTACTCCATTACTCAATTTCTTATTTATTGAACTGAAATTGGGGTTTTGGTTAAACTGTTTTTGTAGTTTGGGAGTGAAGTTGTTGGCTCGTGTTAGACATTTGTTGTGTATGTAGATGAATAGAGCTTGGGATAGTCTTGGAGAAGCATTCCATGGCGGGGTAATAGATGGACTGGGAGATACAAAGCACATCTACAGGATAATAGTTGTAGAAAAGAAGGCCAAAGTCGAAAAGGAAGAGAAGGTAAAATAAATACATTGATTTATTATCTTCAGATTTGTTTGAATTTTATTCATGACCTACTCCTTAGAGATTGTCAACCCTTAGAAGGTTTTTGTTTTTGCAAGTGGCAGTAGCAAGAAACTGCATTAGTAACTTTACTGTTTAGGCCAAAACCTGATGACTCTTGGGATTGAATGAAACCTCTTTCATATATGTGTTAAAGCCGTATATAACTATCATATGGATTTCCACCTATGAATTACCGAACTTCTTTCCATGTGTGTTTGACTAAATTTCCATCAGTAGCAGATCTAGTATGGAATTAAATTGTTTTTGTTAAGGGTACAGGGTGCCTACTTTGTTTTCCACCTTAAGTATTATTTTAAACATAAAGTTGAGATCGAAATGCCTACATGGACTAATTAATAGCTGGTGAATTCAACTGATAAGGATCTATAATTGTGTTGATATCATAACATGGTGTCTTTGATTTCAGATTAGGATTTCTAGTTGGCTGCAATGGTATGTGTGTTCGTAGTCTTGATACATGAATTTATATTGGATTTATACAAACTGCGTTGGAAGTTTCTTAGGTCGTCAAATCCAAATATACTTGCGGGTTTCGAGCAGGGAGAGAAGATCTCCATGAAGGTTTCGACTTGTACCACTCTTCTGAAGCTCTGGATACAATTTTTTGATCTTGTTTTCTTATATTAAACTCTTTATGGTAGCTGCCACATTGGTGTTACTGTGTACCAGACCGCTGGAAGTTTCTGCATTTAAATAAGTATCATGGATGCTGCTTGTACCTGCAATAGCGATTATTGGTAGAGAGTTGAATACCTTGTCCTTGACCAGTAGATTTTATGGAGTTCAGGAATTATTAATGTTATGTTTATAGGAATGTTGAATTAAGTAAGACCATAGAAGTGGTATATTGAATAAATTGTAGAAACTAGAATACACCTATCATAAAAGGGGTTAAAAAACTAAAAAGTCTTCTGTCGTTTGGCTGAAAGTATCAAACTAGCCAACTTTTATAGAGTTGAGAAACCCAGCAACTAATTGGGTGTTCTATATGGCCTCTTTTTGCATTTTAACCTTCTTCTATTCCTGTTGTTTTTGGCTATCTTTTCGTGTTCAACTTCAACCTAAATGACAATTTGGTGAATGCTTAGCTTGCAAAACAATGAAAATAAATATGCACTGTATCAATGTGAAAGACCATGAACATAATATTTAGTAATTTAGAAATCAGGATGTACCAAATTTAAGTCTTATTCATGTTCATTGAGATTCGGTAGATCCTCCAATCTTCTTCAACATCATTTACTGGCTTCTTTTATTAGTTGTTATAGTGGTAAGTATGTCAAGTCTTTTCACTTTATGAGCTAATACTTGATTTTATTACTGTATTTTCAATGACTAGATCGTGGGCGGCAACAGCTACGACAAGCATATTCTTTGTTGCAGCAATTAGAGATTGGCTTGATGGCTACCTTGCTCGCAAGGTGATGTCTTATAAGATGCATTTGTAGAACTAGAACTTCTCCATCTCTTACATATCAATTTATTTCCCTTTTTAGTACGGATTTGATTATTTTTTTCATCCGTGTCAGACACGGCTAAGCCATTTCTTGTGTCTGCTACTTTTCCCTCTATCTCCTGCACCTCTATGATCAGTTAGTTGTCTACACAATTAGCTTTGTTTGCTTCATGAAGGCTTGTCCCATTTTCTTCTGTATTGATCAGTAACTGTTATTTTCATTTCTTTCATCCCGAGTTTTACTTGAATATTTTTACACCAGTACGCAAATTGACTTGAGGTTATTACGTCAGGTGCACATTGTTGGTGTTGGTGATTTCCTTCTATTTAGTGTAACAAGCATAACCGATCCTTGCCCATTACTGGTTGGTCCCTAAAGGAAGAGATCTCGAAAAGGTGATATCGCGGCTCTCTTTTCTCAATTTAACGGGCTGTGGTTCTTTTTCACATAATGTTTGTAGTATGATTGTCAAGGTGTAGAAACATCAATTTCTTGCTAAACACGTATTTCTATGGATATATGTCGTAATTTTTGTGTTATTTTTAAAATTTCCTTATTTATTTGCACAAGTCCCTAATCTTGTGCCATCAGGAAAAAGAGCTCATTGAGAGCGACGTTTTCAGATCAGGAACCTATCTAAAGTTGGAGGTCCAAGACATTCCTTCCGAGATTGTTGAAAATTATGATTCTTGCCATCCTATTCTCCTTGGAGGCATCCATCCTGGAGAAGAGAATGTAGGATATATGCAGGTTAATATGCCTTTGCATTTTACTATCGTAAAGTTTGTTGTACTATATATTGTGCCCATTGAATTCAAGTAACTTAACAAATATGTTGTATTGTTTACAGCTACTATCGATCCTACAGTGGTAGAAGAACAACCTCCATATGTAATTGTTGTCCATGGAACTCTCGAGGTAATTTTACTTATTTAGTGCTTCTAATTGGCATTGTATTCTGTTCTAGGTTGGGAAATATTGTTTTCATACAAGCACCCATTCACCCTTCATATATGTGAAGCTTCATATGTTTGAGATGATGAAAGGTGATATCATTTATCTTCTATGCTTCTTGTGTCTGCAGCTTTTCTTATATAAGTTTGGAGAATACTTTGGAATTAGTGAGATATGTTCCGAAGTGGGACAGAGAGGCCTTCCGTAGGATATTTTTCATTTCAGTATCTTAGTGGGCATATTTTACCACTAGTAATCATACGGAAACAGGCTCTAAATCTGCAATGTATGGTGCCATATGTTTTTATAAACTAAATTTAAGTAGGTTGCTCTTGTTCTTGCATGAGTGATGGATCTCAGTTGCTACGTGAATTGCTATCTAAGGTCCCCTGTAAATTTTATGGGACTAATTCCCTAATGTTGTGATAGTGGTTGTAATGTAGCATTTGATTAACCGAGACTTGATATTTTCCACGAACTGACCTAAGCTGTTAGATTTATGTTCCTCAAAATCACGAACTGATTTGTTTGACTTATTTTGGGTAACCAACAGGCAAAAGTACTAGTGGAGAAAGGTCGGTATGGACTGCTTTTCGGATCATCTTTATAGGCTTGGCTACGGCTTCCGGTGGAGGATATCTAGTTTACAAATATAAATTAAGAGTAAGTTGATTTTGCTTTATATCATTTTCTACTGATTTAGAAGTTTTGCATGCTTCAGTTTGCCATAGCTCTTAAGTTAGGACAAAATAGTACTGACTGTGCTTTTGTCAGTTAAGAGTGAAGCTCTTCACTGTCTTGATGTGCGAGACTGCGATTCTTAAACCTATAAAGTAACTCGTAACACAAAGCTTCCCGTTCCGCCATTATAATGATTCTTCTACTGATGATTTTTTTGTAGTGTTGTGCATAATAAAAAAGTAACTGAAGCTATTCAGAAAGGTGCTGCTGCCTATGACTGCAAGATCATTGAAGGGTGCAAAATTATCAGTCACTGTGATTGTGAATTATTGCTTATGGTTGCTGCCGCATTGGTGTTACTGTATACCAGACGGTTGGAAGTTGCTTCATTTAGACAGGTACCATGGCTACTGCTTATACCTGCTATAGCGATTGGTAGAGGTGAATACATTGTTCTTGACCATGAGAGTTTAAAGTTCTATGGTTTGTGACGAGGAAGATGGTTCCCAGGTCATGCATAAACACTGAGAATCCTTGTAAATTGATTTAGTTTTTTCTTTATTTGTAGCAGTTCTCTTTAGCACATGAATCCGTTCTTGTATGATTTTGATCTAAATTTACAACTTTAAAAGAATTATTGTTTGTATTTCATCTGAATTTGAATTTCAGTGTAATTTGAGTCTGAATCAAATTTATTTCAGCCCAGTCAGCCAGATCTGATTTTTTTTTCATTAAAATAAACTAAATCAACGACGTAAAAGAGTTATCGTACCTAACGCCAACTCGAAAGTATCGTAATTATGAGTCAACTTGAAAGTGTCATTCCAAAAAAAGACACTGAATCTACGGCACTTTCAGCTGCAACTCCAAAGTGTCCTATTTCTCGCTGATACGACACTTTTAAACTATCTTAAAACATCTTTTTTCCACTAGTGTTTGGCAACTAAACTTGACAAACAAGCTTGAGATTGCAACGCTTGCGAGTTCGACCGAGCAGTGCTCTAACAATTACCTTGCTGGATTTTCCAATTTAGTTTCATCAATAAAGCTCTATTTATAGTATCTAGTCTTCTTATCCCCAAACCCCCTTCTTCCAGTGGTGAGCAAGTTTTTTCCCATTTCAAAGTAACTAGTTTTTTGACATTTGGATCTCCTGACCATAGAAAATTTCTTATAATTTTTTCACACTCCTTTTACACACTTCTTGGCCATTTGTAAATGGACATATTATATACAGGGATGCTACACAATACTGATTTCACCAAAACTAACCTCTCTTGAAGTGCCAAGATTTTTCCTTTCCAGCCTGCCAGATTATTATATAACTGCTCAACCACATTCCAAACATGAGTTGACTTTACTCTGCCCTTGAATAGCATTACTCCTAAATACTTGTCAGGGAAAGTTGAGAGTTGCATTTGACAAACCTCAGCCAAAGCTTCCTTTCTTATCTGTGTTGTTCCACCTACAAAGCACTTGCTCTTTGATACACTGATTACTTGGCCATAAGATGCTTGATATTTTGTTAGAGATGTCATTAATCTCCTCACATATCTTATCACCATTGCAAAAAAGGAACATATCATCAGCAAAGAATATATGTGTAGGGAAAATTCCATTTCTTTTAACCATGGCAATCAAAGTTTTTTCCTTCACCATTTTTGATAATCTTTTGCTAAGCACGTCTTCAGCTATAATTAATAAAATTGGAGACAAAGGGTCTCCTTGCTTCAATCCCCTACTTACTGGAAAATAACCTTGTGGTCCTCCATTTACCATAATTGAAATTCTTGTAGAAGAAAGTAATACCTGCAACCAAGAGATACATTGGTTGGAAAAGCCTATTCTTTTGAGTACTTCAAATAAGAACTCCCAGCTTAAAGAATCATAAGCTTGAGTAATGTCAATTTTCATTGCCATATTTCCACCTCTTCTTGTTGTGTCCATCTCATTTACCATTTCAGATGCTAGCACAATTTGTTCTTGAATGGTTTTTCCTTTGATAAAATCCCCTTGCCATGGAGAAATGAACTTACTCAAGATACTGCTTATTCTCATTGTCAAAATCTTTGTAAAGATTTTAAAGAAAAAATTAGACAAACCAATTGGTCTAAATTGGTTTGGTTTCTTTGCATTCTGAACTTTAGAAATCAATACTAAGAAATTTGTATTTAACCCATTTGGAATATACCCTTTTCTCCAGCAATATTGAATGGCCAAAATCACAGTTTCACCCACTATGCTCCAGCATTTTCTATAAAACCATCCTCCAAATCCATTTGGACCTGGAGAGCTATCAGGATCTAAATCATGTACTGCAGCTTTTATTTCACTTGCTGAAGGAACTTAATCAATAAAACTTCTATCTCCATTGGTAAGTAATTCAGGGACTTCACACAATATTGTTTCAGACATTTTGAACTTCTTGAGCTTTAAATTTTGCTTCAAAGTGCTTCACAAGAATTTCATAAATTTATTTTTAAGTGGCCACTATATTCCCATTTTCATCTTCTAATTCAGAAATTGTGTTTTGTGCAGTTCTGATCTTCATATTTGTATGGAAAAATCTAGTATTTGCTGCTCCTTCCTTCAACTATTTGATTCTAGATTTTTGATGCATAATTTCTCTTTGTTGGTCTGCTATAACTTCCAACCTACCTCTAGCTGTAATCAGATTGTTTAAAAGTGTAGCATCCTCTGGATTTTGATCAGATATTTTAGCAGCTGCCATTACATCTTCATCATCCTTCAATAGTTTAAGATTCACATCTCAAAAAATTTCCCAATTCCATTTTTTCAATATACTTTTTAAGTTCTTTAACTCGTGCATAAAAACAAAAATAGGAGTGCCTTGTATTACCTTTTTCCATTCAGTTTCCACTATCTTCATAAAGCCTTCATGGAATGACCAAATCTTCATAGCTCTAAAAGGAGCATTAAGAGGTTTAGCTATTGATTTATTTGCTCCACATAGTGGACCATGATATGAAATCCCTCTGGTACCCACTTTATACTCCCAATTTGGATACAAATCTATCCATTTTGAATTGTATATAGCTCTGTCTAAATTACAGAGTATCCTCTTCAAACCCACTCTATTATTGCACCAAGAAAATTCTAATCCAGATTTTGGGGCTTCAATTAGTCCACATGAATTCAAACACTGGTTAAACTCCAACATAGCTTTTCTAAATGGTTGTCTTCTGATGTGATTTTATGTTGTAGTAAAAGTGGTAATAAGATTCGTTCAACTCAGACTTGTGAAGAATAATTTTTAAACTTAATTAAGAAAACTAAAAAAATCAAAATAAAGTTTTGGTCAAGATTATAAAAAGCACTGAGACTCAGGATTCCACCAA
>JAJJMB010001820.1:1282037-1337432 GCA_023531105.1 Papaver atlanticum | reverse complement strand
CATCCCAGTGTTGGGGTTTAGCTCCTCATGGTGAAAACATGCTCAAAGATAGAAACATGGCTCAAAAGGTGTTTTTATTGAAGGAAAATAATAATACAGCGAATCTGCAACGCTTTTATGGCGTTACAGAAATCACCGTTACAATGAAGTGTTGTTTATAAACGATAACTGTTTTCTGCTGTTGAACAATGATACTTCTTTGCGACTGTTCCCTGTGGGTCGATGTTCTTCATGTTCTTCAACTCTGCAGCAGCAGAGACAGCAGCAGCCTGTAAACCTATGATTCTCGCCTCCTCAAGCCTTTCAAGCCCCCCAAACTCTCGACACCCCTTCTATATGACCCAAACAATCTATTTATATCAAAAATACCGATTAAATCTCTCCAAAATCTTCCAAAATCTCTTTCTTTCTCTTCACGGCAAAGTTGCGGCAAATTCTTGTTTTAGAATTTCCACACGTGTCTGAGCTTTCCTTTTGATTCTAAACTCTTCCTTAGATAGATATCAAGCTTTGGGAAGAAAATCTTGCCTTTAATCTCTCTAAAATTTCCTAAAATCGGTCACACACGTGACTTTCCATATTTTTCTGTTGAGATAAAAATCCGTTGATTGAGCCCAATTTAATCGATTTCAACACCCATTTTAGATTCCTAGACCCATAAGGAGTCTACCCTATGAAAATCAGAGGTTTAATCGACCTCAAACTCCTCCAAATCACTACCACCAAAACTGCCAGAATGTGTTTGTATTTTCCCGCAAAAACAGAATTTGAATTTTGAGAAGAAAGTGACCTCCCCCTATCCAGTACGGGGGTGTTGTTTAGTAGTTGCTTGGAAATGGGTTACCCCTTATCCAAAATGAGAGTCCGAATAGCAAATGTCCTTCCAGGTGTCTTTAACAACTTTTCGAGCCAATTTCGCCGCAAAAGCCTATTTCTCCATAAACACCTACAAAGGGATAAAATACCAAAATTAGTACGAAAATGGGTACTAACAATATACACAATAGAGATGAAAATAGACACATAAATGCGTCTATCATCTTCCACCTTTCTTCTTTCCCATTGATAAGACCACATTGAAATCTCCAATCACTAGCCAAGGAAGGTTTAGAGCATTGATTGCTTCCAATTATTTCCACAGTTTTCTTCTATATAAGTGAAGATTAGCTCCATGAACACCTGTAACTAAGACACCTCCAACATTAACTGTGATAGCTTGTCTTGATGAAGAAATAACAACTGGTTCAGAAATGGCAGCATTCCAACACAACCATATGTTACCTTTGTTATCTGTACTACTATTATGACTTAAGCTACTTTTGATTCCCATCAATCTTACCATTTTAGCACACTTTGATTTAACTTTTACTTTTTCTTCAACAATCCAAACCAAAGATAGATTAAAATTCTTAACTAACCTCTGTAACTTGTCTTTGGCTTTAGTTCTTCTTAAGCCTCTGACATTCCAGAACAAGACTCTCATTTAGAAGGAGGTTTGTGAATAGGAGGACTCTTCCTCCCATTATCATTTTTACTTACATTTTTTGCAGCTTGTTTTCTTGTAACTACTTTAGGTAGTTCAATCCTTTTTGGCACTTCAAGAATAACTTCTTTTACAGCTGGTATCACTTTAATTACATTAGTAGCAAAAGACATACCAATCTAAAGCAATCTATTTGTTTCCAGAGGTGGAAATTCTTTAATAGATTCAAGAACAGGTTCCACCTCTTTAAGTACTTCAAACCTTCCAGATGTTAGTTCTCCTTCCTCCTTATCTTCCATAACTGTTTGTGGCTTTTCAACTTCTTGATATTGCTTGGTACCAGATATACCAACATCTTCAGTAGGTGAAAGACATATATCAAAACCAATGGCCATATTTTGATCTTCTTTATTTTTGTTTCTCCTTCTATAATTTCTGGATTCATTAGAAGTATAAGTTTTGCCATCTTCCTTTTGAAAATTTTCCTTTCTTTTAATTCTACATTTAGAAACATAATGCCATATCACCTGACAATGATTTTAAAATCTAAGCAACTTTGGTATATGAATTCTCTGAGAGAAAACCCCATATTTAGTTTTGACCCATACTTTATCAGGAATTGGTTTAGTAAGATCGATTTCAACTAGAACACTAGCATAGTATCCTATTTTCCTCTTTAGAGTTATCTCATCCACCATCACAGGTCTTCCAAAACCTCTGCCGATATCCAACAGTATTTTTTGTTTCTAATATTCAATACTCAATCCAGGCAATTGACACCAAACAAAAGCTGATGAAGTTTTTTGATTTACTGGTTTAAAGTTTGGTTCCCAATTACGAAGTTTCACACTTTGTTTCTCTACCTCCCAATAACCAGACCAAATGCAGTGTTTATCCTCCTTATTTTCAAGCTTGATTACAAAAAATCATTTCCCCAAAGTTATTAACTGACAGTTACCGTTAAAATTCCACTGAGCTCTGAGCGATTTATCTGCAACTTCTAAAGAAAATTTCATGAAATCAGATCTTCCTATTAAGTTATATTTCCATTCATCAATATAGTTATCAATATCATCATCTGAAATACATACTTCAGGTTCATTCACATCCCTTACATCTTCATGATTTTTCTCAGTTGCATACGGAGATTCAAAAAACTCAGATCTAAAATTATTTTCCATCGAAAGTTTTGATAGTTTTCTTATCAGTTTCAGACCAATTTAAGACAAGAGAAACTAGAAAAAACTGTAATAATCTGAACACCTATCATTAATGAGCAATATGAATTCACTTCAAGATTTTGTCAAGCACTGAAATCATAGAAAACGAAGAATTTTTTTTACTGAGTTGATCGTCCGATCCTCAGACTCTCTCTTTCCTCAACTCTCCCGATCCTAGTAAGAACCAAACTAATTCCAAGAGAATCAACTAGACAGTCAGACTCAATCAATGGAAATATATCCAAGGTTGTGTCTCTGTTTCTCAATGTAATCAGAAAATCAAACAGAAAGAATCCGTGAGCTTGATAATTTTGAGAAACAACTTGAACGGTATCAAAGACCAATGTTCAAGTGTTAATCAATTTATATCAACAACCAAAGGTTGGATTATCTAATTCATTGAACTACGCACAACCTGTGATATTTCATTTATATAAACAAATATAATGCGGAAAATAAATAACACAGACACCATAAATTTTGTTAACGAGGAAACCGCAAATGAAGAAAAACCCCGGGACCTAGTCCAGATTTGAACACCACACTGTATTAAGCCGCTACAGACACTAGCGTACTCCAAGTTATCTTCATACTGAAATGTAGTTGATCCCTAACCAATCTCACACTGATCAAGGTACAGCCGCGTTCCTTACGCCTCTGAATCCCAGCAGGACTCTACGCACTTGATTCCCTTAGCTGATCTCACCCACAACTAAGAGTTACTACGACCCAAATTCGAAGACTTTATAAACCAATCTGTCTCACACAGAAAAGTCTATTGAATAGATAAATCTGTCTCCCACAGAAAGACCTATGAGTTTTTGTTCCGAATTTTGATAAATCAAGGTGAACGGGAACCAATTGATACACCAGACTCATATTCCCTAAGAACAGCCTAGTAATATCAATCACCTCACAATAATCTCAATCGCATGGTAGCGAAACAAGATATTGTGGAATCACAAACGATGAGACGAAGATGTTTGTGACTACTTGTTATCTTGCCTATCGGAGAATAAATGTCGAGCAAATCTTAGAGAAGATAGTACTCAATCACGATAGAAAACAGCAGGATTAGAACACACAACTACAGAGAAAATAATTGGGTCTAGCTTCACAATCCCAAAGAAGTCTTTAAGTCGTTAACCTACAGGGTTTTGGAGAAAACCTAAGGTTAAAGGAGAATCGACTCTAGTCTCAACTAGTATCACACAGTAGGTTTGGGGATTAGGTTTCCCATTTGCTAGAGTTCTCCTTTATAGAGTCTTCAAATCAGGGTTTGCAATCAATGTTACCTTGGTAACAAAGCATTCAATATTCACCGTTAGATGAAAACCTGATTAGACTCAAGCTAATATCTTTCAACCGTTAGATCGAACTTAACTTGCTACACACAAATGAAAAGTGACTTCATTTAGATATGAGTAACCGTACCTAAACGTGTGCACCTTGTTGTCTCAACAATAGTTAACCGAAGTTAGCCATATGAATACTTTCATATCAACCTTATTCATCTTAACCATACATAACTAGTTCAAATGACTCAAATGAAACTAGTTCTAGAGTTTTTCAATTGTTTATATTCTCATAGAAGTATACAAGACACAATTGAAGCAAAATCGATTTTGATTCACTCGAATCAATTCATGAACATTATAGCCACGGTTTGCAAAAGATTGCATTCCTTATTATATAAAAGTATTAGTTCATGAACAAACCGATTTTAGAACATAACCTTCTACAGTATGCGAAGGGGTACTCATACCTAAGTGGCCGGACAAAGTTTGGGTTCGCTAGTATGCGAATGGGTACGCATACCATAC
The DNA here is from genome assembly GCA_023531105.1 of Papaver atlanticum. Lineage (NCBI taxonomy): Eukaryota > Viridiplantae > Streptophyta > Magnoliopsida > Ranunculales > Papaveraceae > Papaver > Papaver atlanticum. Next base: position 1,332,906 of record JAJJMB010001820.1, on the reverse strand, counting down.
AACCTCAGTTAAATTTCGGAACTTGAAACTCACGCCAGTACGCATACCGGTATGCATACTGAGTTCCCGGAATTTATAAACCAACCAGTACGCATACGGGTATGCATACTATGGTTCCCGGACTTGGAATATCTGGCAACAATTAGCATACAAGTACGCATACTGTGCTATGTCCAATCATGGTTATTTGTTCTAAACTCCCATTTCAATCATTGAAACATTCTTAGAAGACGACAATAGCTGTCTCACACAAACTATTAGCTTCGAAGCAATTTTCAAGAAGCAATTTTCAAGTGATCGAATGATCAATACGAAACATTCCGAGTCTACATCAAATGATCGTCTCACACAAATCATGTAAGATGTTACAAGGCGATTTTCACATGATCATCTTTTGACTTTCGTCAAGAATATAAGATGAACTTGGTTAAAGCGAAAGCTTACCAACACATATTTCGAGAAATATGTAAGCGAGTTAAATTCAGCTCGAAATATGTGTATAATCGAAGTCTATATAGCTATATACGACTTTTGTCTCAAATAGGAGATAGAGTAGATAGACTTTTGAGTGATAGATGAGTTCAAGTCTCCACATACCTTTTGTTGATGAAGTTCCACAAGCTCCCATTAGTAGTTCTTCGTCTTCAATCGATGAACGCCGTGAAGTCTAATGCTCAACTACACTTTCTATCCTAATCCAAGACTTAGCTATAAGTAGACTAGAAATCAAGACTTATAGTTTTGGCAACTAAATTCTCAATATATGATGATGAAGGGAGATGTGGTGTAGAAATTTGTAAAAATGGAGTAAGGTTAAGAGAAACAGAAGTGTCCTCTATGATCGAGATTCTGGAATCCGGTGATGCCACGTCATCTGAAGATGCATGTGGAGGAACATAATTAACAGAATTCGAGAAAGTATATTTGGTTTAAGGACCGGTTCGCAAACCTGCTTAGTAGGTTTGGATTTGGACCTGGATTTGGGTTATGTTGTTATTGTTTACATAGGAATTCAAAAAAGTAAAATTTATCTTGAAATATGCTGAAGAATTTGCTGGTGTTTATGTGGTACTGCATGGCACAACTAAATTGATGTTTCTTTGGAGAAACTTTCTTTTTTTTAGCTTTAGTAGTCTCCAATAAATCAGGGACAACAAATAGTCTTTTAAAATTTGAAATTGTGAGATTCGGCTTTGCAGGTGATATAATGAGACAGTTACAGTAAATGAGAGAAGACATTTTTGCAATTCTGATTTTGAGCAGTAAATATCTGCCTCCCTAAGAAAATCTTGATCACTCTTGGGATATAGTGGATGCCATTCTTGTTTATGATCGTCATACGCATTTCATAAAGATCTCGTAGATTTAGAGTCGCGTTATCAACAAGAAGTAACTCACCACAAAAGCTACCAACTGCATGAATGACTTCAAGTCACCAAAACTAGAATGCGATACCGAGAAAATCTAAGTGAATGTCATAATGATGAGCAGCCGGTGAACCCCAAATATGATTATGCTATCTGAAAATAGAGTAAGTGACATCTTTTGTAATAAGTTCGAATTCCAAATTTGCACGAGAGAAATCTTCATCTACATGAAAGATTTCTTGAGTTAAATTTATAGGAAACAACTCAAAGTTTGTCAAAATTTGTAACTCAGTGCAAAAAATGTTACCAATATGGGAACCACGAATCAACCATGTTTGGTAAAGAATGACAAACGCATTGCCCTTCCCACCTACGTTGTTCTTTGCAGGATCAATATGAATAACTTGCCCATATTTAGAGTTCTTTTTCTAAATAGAAAATGGTGCAGCATATTTGTCACACACGAATAGAGATTGCGTATGTTTAAATTGAGGTTGTAAACATGTTTTTTTTTTTTTTTGCTGTGAGAATAAGGACTGAACATAAAAGGTTTCTGGGTTAATGAATATTCCCTAAGGTTTAGATGGTTGGCTAGGGTTTATGGGTTGGGGTTTAGATTTTTAGAGCGATGATGAGAAAGCTAAATTTCCAGTTCAGAAGCAATAGCGAATCATCCCTCAAAACATGAACCAGAGGGGACGTTGAAAGAAATATGGTTCGCTTTTGGGCTAGGTCAAGATTCAAATAATATCGTTTTCATGATAGAGTTCGGTAACACAAAACCATCTTTGATTATCGTCATGCTTCCAAACGTTTCTTCCTAGGTCACCATTTTTTACAACAATATGTAACAACCTTTGAAGGTTTGTATCCAGGTTGGGGGTAATAGATCCATTCAGTTTTCTGTGCAAATGAAACTCAGAGATGGGGATAGGTGATGAAGGGATGATTTTGCTACATGAAAATCGAAAGAACTTACGATCACTTGTCATATAACGGTGTTCAGACGACATGCTTTGGGAAGTTTAGGGATCTAATAGGTTTGATGGAATGGAGACTAAGCGGCCTAAGGTATCTAATCACTAACACGGATGAAGAGACACAGGGTTGTGAAGTTTAGGTAGGTTATTCTTCTCCATTAAGCAATCTATGGTGCTGTCAAGAACCTGCATTTATTTTGAAGAGTTGCACCAAGAGGTGTAAAATGTGTAGTGCCAGCATATTGACGGCATAACACAATACATTATAATTTAAGCACAAGTATAGCAGGGGCTTGATTTGGCACGACATAAGACAACATGTTAGCTTGCTTGCTGTGTTGGGCGAGATTAATCGGCACATTGACACATTACATCACGCGGCACAACACGCCCTTTACCCCGCCGCAACACAACAACCTGAATCTTTGGCGCAACACAACACATCATGAAACACTTTAAGCACGTAGCTTTGTGGGTTGGTTTGTGCTGGGCCATGCCGACACGCTTTACACCTCCACTCGCACCGATTGCAGGGGCGAAGCCCAGCGTTGACTAACCCATAATCTACCCCTAAAATCCTCAAAATTAAATAAAAATATATAATATTATTTTGTATTTAATATTTACCCACCTAAAAAGTAGTCATTTTAGTCCACCGTAGTTCATATATTTATAGAATAAACATTTTTAGATCCCTAAATAATTTTTCCATCCGCCATGACCAATTGGAAAGAAAAAGGAGCCCTGCCCCTTACTTTTCAAGTGTCTAAAGCCAATATAACAAGTTGGACTGTTGTTTGGAGCATGTTCCATATTTCGGGGGCAAAAATCACTTGAGATTGAGGGACAAACTAAGCTTTACTATTTATAGATAGATCATTTCTCTCTGTTGATAAGTTTCGCATTGGGATATTATTATAGAAATTTCGATGGCTTAAATTTGAATTATGTAGCTTATATGTGTTTGCTGGTCCACACTACAAAACATTCATAAGTTACATACACATCAAACCAATTTGGTCCACACTCTATAATCACCTGTCGACTTAGATGTTTGCAACAATGTCTCCCTTTTAGCCGACTTTTATTAGGTGAACCTAAATGTTGCTAGAACAAAAGATACCATACAAGAAACCACATCAAGGTATTGTTTAACGTTGTACCTTAAAATTGAACAAACACTATAAATAGTTTCATTTGACGAGGGATCGAAGCAATTAAAATGAAAAATGAAAATCTAGGACTAGCCAAAGCAAAATCCTATATATATGGTCAATTTTTTTTTGGTCTTTTTTAGAATCACAATCCTGTTGGTCGGATGAAGAGACTAGTGGTGACTGGATACCAAAAAAAATAAAATAAACCAATACTAGCTTCTCCGATATTTAGCGCTCATTTTTCCGATATTTATTTTTCTTTCTTTCATGTCAACATTTTCGAATAGTGATTATTTTTCTTTAAAATAATAAAAATAACTGGAATGATCACTTTTTTTTTTTGAAGGATTGAGAAGCGTCGAAGAGGAATGCAATTTTTGAATGTTAAATCCAGAGATTTAAATGTTGACTAATAGAATTATCAACACGCAAATCAACAAGCGGAATTAGTTATGTAAAATATTAAAATTAAACTGATTGCTGAATTACCTTACATTAAACTAATTACCTTACACTTAGGAACTAAATAAAAATAGTAAGCCTATCATGGGTTAATTATTACAGAATTATCCCACCCACTAATAATTAAACTAATTAAAGATTGATCTAATTACATTATCTATTTATCACACTAATTCATCAAAAAGGGTTATTTGAATACAAACATTAGTCTCTTTTTATTGTTAGATAGAGATCAAGAGAAGCTAGATGATCTATATCTTTGTAACCCTGCTGTTGCTTAAGCTAGAATTGCTGCTGCTGCTAACAAAATGTTTGCTGAACTTCATGGGCAAGTTCTTCAACACTAAGCTTACATTCAATTCCAATCTGCCACAAAAACAACAACAGTCTTTAATTAGCTTTTAATTTATGCGGAGATCAAAATTTACATTTTCTTGGCCAAAAGCATGAATCATCTTAATTTTTTCATCATGGGGCAGAAGTGGTCCTGTGTAGTGTATATATCATCGGCTGTACTTGAATTTTTAATTAAGGTCTTAACCAAAAAAAAAAAAAAAAAAAACTAATTATAGTCAAGTGTATTTGGTTAAGTAGTTACTTAGTTACCTTAATGGTGAATGAATTAAGCATGGTAGAAGAATCGACCAAGTTAATGTTGACATGAAGAATTTCAAGCGAAAGACCTTCAAGTGTTGATATTATTTTTGTAGCTTGACCGGGAATTCGATCCGATATTGTTTTCAAAAGAACATTAGGACCTGAAAATTTCACCTCTACTTTAGCAGGTGAGGACTTTGGGTTTGGAATGAGCTGCTCTTTGACATAAAGAATATTGTTGTCCAAAGTTGAAGATGATATTGAAGAAGTTGGTTCATGGGAAGTAGGGGATGATGATAGATGAGTTAATTGTTTTTGCATCCTCGGCTTGTAAGGGCTGGTTTGTGTTGGGGTTCTTGGACTTGCAGGCAAGCTTACTCTAGGGCTAATTGGTGGTTTTCTTGGACTCAGAGGTAATGAATTAGGTCTTGGACTTGATACAACAACTCTTGGACTTAAAACTTCACTGTAAACTTTCCTTTGTCTCTTTGCCTCGAGAGATTGAAGAACTTGTTGCATTTCCTTGATATAATCCACTACTCCTCCTATTATCGATGCTTGATCACCCTATAAGAAATCAAACACAAATTAAACACAAGAAAAACAAAACTAAAAATTATTTCCATTGTCATATCTTATGCAGCATAAATGGTAAAAGAGAAAGATTCAGGGTGTAAATCTTTACTCTTTTCACATAGAAGCATGGCATCAATGAACGTAAAACCGATAAATGCTCGTTCATTTGCTTTCTCCGGTTACGTTCCACTGTTATGTGTGATATTTTCGGCTGTCCATCTTGGAGGATGTCTTCACTGGCCGTAGGAGAAGCAGATTTCCTCCCTGGAGAGAATTTTCGTTTCTTCGTCCTAGCGAAGGGAACGTCGACGAATTCAGTCTCAAAGCCTAGTTGGAAACTTGAAGATGAAGATGAAATGGACTTTTGAGAAACAAGAGCAGCTGATGGTGGTGATGTGTTGTTAGTAGTAGGACTGTGGATAACAACAGCTTCATCTAATGGTAGTGTTACTTGTGGAATATGATCTTGGGTAGTATTATCTAAGGTTTCTAAGATACCAAAAAGATCATCAAACTCATATTCATCAAAAAACTCTGGTATTCTGATGTTATCATCCATTTGTTGCATTCTTTTGAGAAGAATTTTGGGAAAATATATATAGGAAAAATGTGGTGGCGGTGATATATGGTTAGCTATATGTAGATGAAGTGATATGCAAATGACTAAACTATCAGAATCATATATGTATTTTTGTTGGGGTTGTCACAAGATAATCTTGGATAATGTTGAAATATGGAATGGTTTCTTAAAGAATGAGCATGGAGGTATGAAACTTCAAGGAGAACCCCTAACAAATTTAACAAGTGTGGGGGTAGAAAGAGAGGGAGAGACAATGAGAATATGGAAGAAGAAAGTGAGACAAAGGTTTTGTGAAATAGTAATATATAGAAAGTTCAGATTTAAGACAACAAAACATTCCACAAAGTAGATAAGTTTGATTTCTTTATACAAAAATATGAATAATGCTGTATCAGCATACTAATAGGGCTTGTTCTCCTCAAAGTATGATAATGCATACCCCTTAGAATGACATGTGGCATTTTTATAGCAAGAGGTAGGAGATGGAAAAAAAGTAACTTTTTGTAGAACCAAACCTAGTAATTTTTGACAATAATTTTATGCAAACAACAAAAATAAAATCCCAAAAGTTGTTTCAAGAGGAGATATTATAGTAGCTGCTGCAGCTTCTTTACACATTGGAGTAGGTGCTGGGTAAATAGGATATCATTTTCTCCATTGTAAAAATTTCGGAATTTTTCTCTATGATACACTGTATTTCTAAATTTTTGAACAACTGTATGATAAAATAATAAATTACTTGGAAGAATTCACATTGAGTTTGAAAATAGTTTAAGGACCGCTAGTCAGTATTATTGAAATAAGAATGTAATAATAAAGAATGAAATCTCAACAACTAGAAGCTCTACAAAATGAATAACCAGTACCACGAGTAACTAACTTCGGCCCACACTTTATTAACAGCTAAGAGCTGAGGAGGTTATTTGGATACCACTCAATAAGTAGTCTTTTTATTTAATTAAACCGAAAAATCAAGTTCTTGAAGAACAATTCTTGAAGCACAATTCTAATTTCTGACCTATGACTTCTGCTTCTGATTGGAGGATAAACAAATAATTTTTTTATTTCTGACTCATAAATGCTTAATTATCTTTAAAAAAAAATGATATTAATTAGGGTCAGGCTTAACAGTATATGTTAGGTATATGTCTGGTTTTGAGACACTGGCCGTATTCCATGGTCGAAGGATTAGGAACAGATGCAACTTTTAGTGTTATTGTTATCCAATAAGGTTGGTTTGGTTAACAGAGGGGAGCTAAATAGATTAGAGTGCAATACTATAATGAAAATGATTGTACTTCGCGTCAGGTACTGAATTAGAGAGACCTCAGCAAGAAGGGGAAGGGGCCATAGAAAAGGAGAGGACTCCCAAAGAAACAAAAAATACAATCATGACTCAGTCCCACATCTGGATTTCCTGTATCTATTTCGTTTGTTTAAATCTATGTCTAGAAGGCAAAAGAAACGGCATTTTGCCAACTTGTCATTCTTTAATGGCCTTCTCATGGTAAAATTAAAATCGATCTAGAGAAATGCCAAAATTTTTCCTCTCTTGGTCTCTTGATACTTGATAGTGTTTGGTGGAAATTATTAATGTGTCTGTTTTCTTTTCTTTTATTGTGGGGAGATGATTGTTTTGTATGTAAGGAGATAACTTTATTTACCAGTAGAATGGTAAAACCGCTAAAAATGTAGGTTTTCATCGTGATTTAGATACCTCTTTAATGAAAATTGTGGTCGGATTTTCTGTATCAGTAGTGTTAAAATATTAGCATTATCGTTGTTCTTTCTTTAACTAGTCAGTCGTTCAAAAAATAAACATAAATAGTGTAACCGATGATTTTTTACCACAGGCAATATAGCTAATGTATATGTGTGTGTTTTTTCTCCCCTAAGAAATATCTTTCAAATAGAATAGAAAAAACCAGTTTAAACACATACTATTGTAATGCGAATTTGGCAACTGTAACCCGACGAATATCATAGAAGTAGATACTCTTTTCTTCATATTTCTTCTCTAGTTCCCTTTCAGTTAGTAGATAGAAATTAGAAATACCGATGATCAGGTAATAATGACCGCTTTGAGTTGTTCTGGAACTAAAACTAGGCCGTTAAGTCATAAACTCTCGGTCACTGGTGCCTACGTCGGCCTAACTCATTCTAGCTCGGCTGCTGAATGAGAAAACAGAATTGTCAATTATATCATGCGCAGTAGATCCGTACTATTTCATGGATTTTCGTTCATTTAGAATTAAACGCAGAATAGCCAATTGAAGATAATGAGCGTTGGAGAGAATTCTAGAGAGAGAGAGAGAGAGTACCATTAATGAGGAAGCAAGGATGGAAGGTGGTGTTAATGGTGGACATGCAGAGAGAAAGGTGTGAATGGAAAGCAGTAATAACTGATGATCAGCAAAACTCTGCACATATTATTTAATGTTTTGTGATCACCTCATCAATACTCCCCACACAATTTTTTTGATATATTGATACATTCATGTCTCTACGTAGCAACTGATCAGACAACTTGTCATGAATATATGCAAAGGACACGGCATCTCCGTGTAGATGAATGATCAAGATGCATCATTATCTTTGGTGCGATTCAATTCAAAATTCAAATATCTGCATAATGTCTATGTAACCTAAAACCAAACAAAACAATAGTGCATAAATGATCTCTTAGTAAATGAACTGGATAATGATCAGTTACGTTATCCTATTTGTGATGTTGCTGCATGCGAGAATGCGTCATTGGCATGATTCCCCAACAGTTTTTATGTACTAGTAGTATACTACTGTTTGCATTATCTTTCAAGCAATACAATATTTTAAATTTCAACAATTCTTCATCATCAACCACCTAAATCACGGTGAAAAACTGATCCACTGAATTAACAAATTCAATGATTCATGAAATTCAGGGTCTAAAATAAGTTAATCTGTCGTCCTTCAAAAATTCCGATAACTCTTCTAGTTGAGTGTGGTAGTATTTTCTACTGAGTATTTACTAATCCCCAACAACTTATGTGTCTCCTCTCTCTAGTCTAAGTCCAAGTGAACCATATTCTTCTATTTTCTTCTACTTCATTCATATAATACACATTATATATGTATCTTCAATTTTCTGTACGTAAATGGCAGTACAAATTTGTATTCTTTTGGGCAACAGGAAAAAATCCATTTAAATATTTAATATCCATGGATTGCGACTTCACTATAACCACTGTTACTGTATGGAACAGTGTATTAGATCAACAAAAAAATTTGAACAGTGTACAAAACGTATACATGATAAGTATTAATACTAGCTGATGAGTATTTTTACATATATATATATATATTGATGATTGATGACGATAAAGCCTTTTGAATCTTGATTATATTCTGAAAATGCTAGCTTTTTCTATCATGCAAACACTGTTTTGTCTCACTTTATTTAGACAAAATTCTTTCCTTTTTCTTTTTGTATGTCGTTGCCTGCTGTGTTTAATCAGAAAGGCAAAGTAAAAGCTAAGTTTTAGTGAGTCCAATAGTAAATTTAGCGAGGACCAGAGCAGTCATGCCCTTCTGCAAACCCCCAAGCAATTACTTCGGAGCTAGAATTCTCGTTCAACCAAGAAATCCTAACCCTAAGAGGAAAGATTAATTGAATAGTTCGTTCAATTTTCCGTAATTACTAAAACACGGACCCTAATTTTAATCTAGTGCTTTAGAGCATAGGCTACAAGATAGAGAGTTTTCATATTCCATTTCTTTCAAAACCAAGTGGTAGAAGAGTGAATTAGTGCTTCTGCTGCTATGGCATTGAGAAGTAGTATTTTCACCCTTTACAGCCGATGGAACAGTGTATCTATGTGTGCACAAAATAAAAGCATGAAGTATTAATAGTAGAATTGATTATTCATATTCTGAATTTGCTTTTTCTATCAATGCATAAACACTGTTTTGTCTCCCTAGATTTGTAGTTGGTTTTAATTAGCTTAGCTAGGCTAACTAAAAGCTGAGCTTAATGAATGGAAAGCAGATTTAGTGAGAACTGGAGCTCTTATTCTTTTGAAGGCTAGAACTAGAGCAAACCCCAAGCAAAGTTCGAACTAGAGAAATCCTATATGAACAGTGTATTTATGTTTGTGCAAAATGTATGCATGCTAAGTGTTAATACTAGCAGCTGATTATTTATGCAAATTGATGCTGAGGTCTAAACACTGTTTTTCCTCCCTATATTTAGTCAAAATATTCCTCACGCATGCATGTCGTTGCCAGCTGAGTATAATTAATTATCTAGGCAAATTAAAAGCTAAATTAAATGAATGCAAAGCAAGTTTAGTGAGGACTAGAGCAATCATGCCCCTCTGCAAACCCCAAGCAATTACTTCCGAGAACCCTTCTCAACCAAGAATCTCAAACACTAGTCAAAAGTTAATTTTGGCATTAGAAATGCCATTATTGTACATGGACACTAGCTAGTTTTGATACAATGCTATTTAAAAAGTGGCGGAGCTAGGATAAAATGTAAAAACGATCGGAAAAACTTACCGATAAAATGTTAAGTCACTAGGTGATAATACTAGTGACATGAATTTTAAAACTCACAAATACTAAATTTTTTACCTAAAAAAAAAAGAGAGAACTTAAATTGCATGGAACAAACAATGAATAAGAATAAGACAGGCATATTTGAAAGATTTTTGTGAAATGGGGACAACCGCGCACCCTGTTTTTAAGCATTTTCACTAAATGCATTTGATGATATATTGATATTCATCATCATTAGAATTTGTCGCAACTCTGTTTAAGAAACAGAAAGGAAAAAAATCTCAACAAAACAAGGACGGGAGGATCTTTGTTGATGTCATATACGGAAAAACATATTTACTCTTCTGAGATTTGTGGTTAGTCATGCAACGTCTAGGATGGTTCATAACCCCATGAGACATCGGCTTTCACAATCAAAAATCATGAACATTTTTCCAAGACGGATCAGTTTGCACAGAACTGGACCACACACACCCCCAAGTGTAACACATATAGCATGATGCATGGCTATATAGCTCTGACCCTTTGGCCTGTTACGGACCTTTTATCAATATATCCTACCTAGTTTACAACCAAGTCAGTGTCTATCCTAAAAAGAAGTTTAAATTAGTAGAGAAACATAAATTCTCAATGAGAAAATAGCCCATAACTACTAGTAAGCTAATCAAAACAGTGAGTGAGAGTGGCTAATGCTCTAGCTTAGCCATGCATGAGGAAAGAAGAAACAACTTAAATGCAGTCTCAACCAGAAAGGGCCGGGGTTGCTCATAATAATAATGTAGAGAGATAATATGGGACAAAATTTGAAAACATAAGACCGTTAATATATGATTTTAAAGCTGTATAGGTCCCAATTCTTCTCCTCCTGCTCACTCCTATCACTATCAAGCCTTACAACCTAATTTACTACACTTTGGTAGTACACACACACTGTTGAAACTCATGCATTCAATCTGCTCTGCAACACCTTCATCAGAAAAGAAATAAGAGAGCATTGAATGGCAACACGAAAGGAGTATGATGAATCAAGTTCTCATTTTGATTTATAGAAACTTCTCCCTTCTGCAGACCTCTCTTTATTACTTTACCTTCTCCTCATCTTCAATATCTCCTCTTCATAGTCGTTTTGTATTATGATCCCTTTTTTTTTTTTTTTTTACTTTATTATTATTGATTCACTCCTTTTACATCAATGCAGTCTACATTCTTTTACCTAACAATTAAAAATTCATATTTTTTGAACTTTATGAACTTTTTATTAGATGTTTTTAATTCCCACCTTTTCATTTCTTTGGTTCAACTAAAGAGAGAATTCTAGTATCTTTTTTACCAACAAATAACTGAGGCAATTATTGAGATTATTCGAGCATGCATTTGCAGCATTTCGTACTAAGACATACTGTTAATCAACACTCTAGAGTGCCCCAAACAAACAGATATATATAGTTAAGAGTCATTCATATTGTAAATGCCTTTCTAATCAGGTGATAACAGTACTCACGGTCTGAAGTATAGTCTTCTACATGCAGTGCCAGCCAGGATTGAACGTAGAAGAAACAAGAATGAATAAACAAGCAAATTTCTAGGAGGTTTCGGGAGAACATGCACAAATAAGCTTTAGAGCAAGTGGGCAAGGAAAACAGTGCTCCTACTTGTCTATACCCGACTGCTTCCCTGAATCTAGTATTCAAACACTAAGCTTGAGTACCCCGAAACAAACTACACCCATAACTCTCAGCACTAAAAGTTTAAAACTCAATCAATAGCAACTCGAACCCACTAGTCGCCTAAGTTGGTAACCCTAATAGGGAATGGGGTGATCCGGGTGAAAGGGTGTTCACCAATGATTTGTTGGCACGTCAATTTGGACTATAACGAAAGTGTGTTTTCCGCTTCAACTATATAACAATATTACAGTCAATTTTACTGGTGATGAGAGGTTAGCGTTGGGAATTGTGTTTCTCTTGTTGTTGTAGTTGATGTTTCTCTTCTTCTTCTTCTATCTTCCATTCATCAGAAACCAGTTGATCAGAAATCAGGTGACGTGGGTTCCACAGATTTGAATTCATATACAGAGAAATTTTACATATCTAGATTTCTGTTCACTCACGTCTCAATCTAACCCGCCCCCCCCCCCCCCCACTGTCTCTGCATTATCATCAGCATACAGCAGCAGCATACTGTGTCTCTGACCTGAACCATTAAACCCTCTCTCATATTCATTTTTCTTTAGGGAAATGCATGCTGCATAATGTTACTATGTATATCATCGTGTGCATGTGTGATATATATGATCAAAGTACTTGTCTGTAAAAAGTAAAACTCAGAAAATCATCATCACAATCTGAAATCAGGTACATGTTACTATGTATATCATCGAATGGTTGTCAAGGTATCAAAATTGTGGGGGTCCACTGCAGCACCTGGTCTACTACGTCTCTTTAGTCTCTTTCGCTGCCTACTGGCAGGTAGATTTACACTAGGGGCACAGATGTGAGGTTAGGCCCGTGAAATGTATTAAAAAGAAAGCCCATGGGTACCAATACCGGAAGAACGCCAATAAGGAAAAAGAAAAGGAACGATGTTTTGGGGACTAGCCCAAAACACTGGGGGACTACTTTGTTATTCAAATGTCCACCCAAAATTTTAAGGGGTGTCCTAAAAGATTAGGGAAGACTAATCTGCCCTTATCCTAATTAAGGTTATAACTAATCCTAATAACCCACTAATTTAATCAATACCCACTAATCTAACCCACTAAAATCAATTTCAAAACCCCTCTTTTGTTTTCTTCTTCTTCTTCTTCTTCTTCTTCTTCTTCTCTTCTTTTCATCTTCTTACGAAACATCGACGTTAATCGTCGATTCGAAAAAAATTCATCGTCGATTAATCAATCTTTTTAAACAATGCGTTCTAAGCAGACACCAAGAATTCCAGGATTGAGTCCGGGACTGGCTAGCATAGTGAATCTCCCAAATCAATTTGAAGTTGATAAACAACTTCAAGCAAAGTTGGGAGACGAATTGAAGCATCCAACATCAACCAAGGAGTCTGATTCTATCAAAATGAAAATCCGCAGGTAATTTCCTTCATACCCATTCCTTTGAATCGTTTTTTGTTGAAGAAATCATCAAAAACCACTGAAAATGAAAGTTACAGTTGAGATTTCGGCTAGGAGAAAATTTTAAAACCCTAAAATTTGGTAACCGAACTTTGAATATGAAGAACAGTTCGGCGAATTAGTAATTTTAAGGTAACCGAACTTCATAGTTCGGTAAGCTCGCAAAAAAAAAATGTAACCGAACACTTTCTTTATATGAAAATTTTGAGTTCGGTTACCTCGATAAATTTATATAGGTAACCGAACTTTCAATATGAAGAACAGTTCGGCCAATTAGTAATTTTAAGGTAACCGAACTATGAAGTTCGGTAAGCTCTCTTAAAAATAACGTAACCGAACTCCTTCTTTATATGAAAAATATGAGTTCGGTTACGTCGATAAATTTATATAGGTATCCGAACTTTGATAAAATATAGTTCGGTTACCTCGCACTTTCTATTTGGTAACCGAACTTTGACCTGTCACATACAAACTTGTAGTTCGGTTACCTCGCAACTTATACCAGATAACCGAACTTTAGTCTGTTAACATTTTGTGTTTGATGTAATCCCATGTTCATCTTTATTTGATAAGACAATATTCTGTTTAGCTAATAATGTGGTTTTCATTTGTTAGGAACAAAGGGAAAAAAATCTAATCCCCACGTAGCCGAAGATTTGAGAACTCCAACCCCTCGTGGTAGGTTACACCTGGATTTCCGAAACCGTGGTACTAAAAATGCAAAACATGTAGGGGGATCATTACAGGAAATCAATCAAGAGGTGATGGAGAATACAATTGATAATGCTATTGAAGAAGAGAATGATGATGAAGAAGAGCAAGGAAATGAAGACCAAGGAAATGAAGAGGTTGAACAACAAAGAGAACACGTTGAAAATGTAGAAGATGAAGAACAAGGATAGGGCAAAGAAGGAGAAGGACAAGAGGAAGAGAAGGATGAGGAAGGAGAGGAAGAAGAGGAGGAAGGGGAGGGAGAGGATGAAGAGGATGAACTGGAGGAAGAGGAAGAAGAGCAAGAAATAGTTCCTGTTAAAGAGAAAAAGAAGCGGAAGCCGCCTTGTGATAGATACTCACACATTCCCCCTGATAATTTGTGTTTGCCACCAGTGAACCCAACTTATGGTACTCCAAATGATGGAGGGGCCACATTGTTTGGCTACAAACACTCATGGGCTGCAAAGATCTATGCGACAAAGGTATTCTTTAAGTTCATTTTTACCTAACAAAACGTTTTTTTTTTGGGACATGTTTCGTCAAGTATTAATAGTGTTATGTTTTTTTCGTAGGATCATAATGATGCAGTACGTCTTATTCGGCGTCAAAAGGTGTCCAAATGGGATCTATCTTTGGAGTGTGACGATTTTCAAGCAAAGGTGAAACAGTGTGTGTTATGGAGAGCTATAGAGGATGCACATGCGGATTTTGACGTTGTTGCCGTATCCGCATTTCTCAAGAGGTACTATCCCGAGACATATACAATTCATCTTCCATTTGGCGAGATGGGAATTACTCCCGATGATTGCTCGAGAATAACCGGCTTACCAGTGGAAGGTAAATGTCTTCGAGAAGGCTACAACCCCTTGATGCATTATGAAGCTCTTGAAGAATTGGCTCTAAAATGTCTAGGATGGGATGCAAGAAAGGCTCAATGTGAGTTTAGACGTTCTATGAGGTCCCCTAAACGTGGCGATGAGTATAATCCAAGAGAGACAAATGGAGCCTTTAAGAAGAGGTTGAAGAAATTCAAGTTGGTAAAGTTGAAGGAAGCATTTGGAGGGACAAGAAAGAAGGTGGAGAAAGGAAAGTTGGTTATGGACCAGGAGACCCTTAGGCATCATGTCACCGCTTATTGGTTATATCAGCTAGGAACCGTCATTTTCCCCGACACTTCTGGAAATAGGGTGGATGCACATTATCTACAGCTTTTGGAGAATCTCGATGAGATTAACAAATACTCTTGGGCCACTGGGGTGCTTGCTTTTGTTCTAGGAGAGATGAGCAAAGGGTCGAGGATTAAGACAAATCAAATTGGAGGTTACTTAACTCTTATTCAGGTGACCTTTTACATTGTTAGTTAGCAAATTATTCGCCTAAATTTTATGCTTCCAAATCAATTTTCATGTATATGGATTAATATTTTCGTATTTTCGCATAGGTTTGGATTTATGACCACTTCCCTTCATTGGGATTGGCTAGGGAAAAGACAGCTTATCCCTATGACGAACCTACAGCGGGAAAATGGTTGTTTTTGGATGCACAAAAGAAGTCTAAAGAAGAGCAGTTGACTTCGTTGAGGGAGAAATTGGATAAACTTACGGTGAACGATGTGGTATTTCACCCATACGTCGTACCCGATGATGTCTCTGTAGATGAAGAAAATCTGAATGGTTTCTCTACCGTCACGGCTTACTATGGACCAATTTGGTATCCTAATGGATACGCAATATATAATCCAAGGAGAATACTAAGACAAATTTGTTGTGTCCAAATGGATCCCGACGTGGAGAATGAAAATTTCAATTTGGTGGTTCAAGGAACAAAGAACACCGAGAAATATTTTGTTCCAAAACATGAACCAACTCCTACGGTAGGACATTGGAATGCACTTCGTAACTACTATTTACCTTTAGGTGATTGTGTACCTTGTGGTGGAGATGTAAATGCATGTGATGAAGATTATACGGTGTTTTATCAAGAAATTAGTCATCCTTTTGTGATAAATAGAGAACAACAAGCTAAGACTGATATGGCGAAGGGGAAGGCAAAGGAGAGGGAGGCTAAGAGAGCTCAGAAGGAGATGCCTATTTGTGGAGAAGAAGCAAAAATGTTATGGGATAATGTGGTAAGAAAATGTCTTCTCTTATACTTCCTTGTTGTTTGAAAGTATTGAAAATATATTTACTTATGCTTAAAATTGGAATCAGGTGAAGAAGGGTACGAAATTATTGAAGAAATTGATGGCTAAAATCCGCAGTGGAGAGCCGATGTCGACTAAGGAACAAACCTACTACTACGGCGAGTGGGAGGGTCTTATAACTAAAAGAATGATGGAGCCAAGTAGGTCTAAGCAATTGTAAAATATCTGTATGGGCCACTCGAGTTTTCGATTTAACCACTATGTCGTCCACATAATCTTCAACTTGCTTGTGCATCATGTCGTGGAAAATTGTAGTCATGGCGCGTTGATAGGTGGCGCCAGCATTTTTCAAACCAAAGGGTATCACAGTATAATAAAAGTTTCCAAGGGGAGTTCGAAAAGCTGTCTTACTTGCGCATGTTCGTACATCTTTATCTGATTGTAGCTGTTGTACCCATCCATGAAGGAGAACATGCCGTGTCCACTTGTGGCGTCTAATAGCATGTCAATATTGGGAAGGGTAAAATCGTCCTTGGGTAGCATTTGTTCAGATCTCTGAAGTCGACGCAACACATGATTTGACCGCTTTTCTTCTTCATAGGAACCATATTGGCTAACAAGGTGGGATGGTGAATGGGTTTGATGAAGCCGGCCGCTAGTAGCTTCTGAATCTCGATCTTGATTTGTTCCTCTACATCATGCCTGAATTGCCTTGGAGCTTGCTTGACCGGTTTGGATCCGGGTATTACATGCAGATGATGAGTGGCCAGTTTTTCATCCAGGCCGGGCATTTCATCGTATGTCCATGCGAATATGTCTTGGTACTCCTTAAGAAGATAGACAAGTTTTGTGCGTTCATCCGCACACAGATCCGAACTGATGAAGATGGGCCTTGGAGATTCCTCATTTCCGATGTTGACGATTTCGAGCTAATCTGTAGTGGAGTCGGTGCCATCTTGCAACTGCCGTGGAGCGTCTGGTATTTCTTCTCGCGACGCGTCATTCTGCCTGCATTCCAAGTTAATTACTAACAGCAGCGCTGATATACGGTCTTCCCTTTTTGGTCACGACTCGCCACAAAAGCCCACTCCCTCTTGGTATGAAGATGAGCCGAGATTTTGTTAGACAAAGGAGAATCGGCGTTTCCTAGAGGCGTTCCGTGAGATCTAGATTCTTTGTTCAGTGATGCGAGCCGGTCTTCCTCTTCGATTGACGTCCATGTAGGGAGTGGAGTGTAGTAATCTTTGCTTAATGGATCCTGTGAATTTTCTCTTGGATCGAACAGCTCCACGCCACAAATTGGCGCATTTGGAGATAATGACGCAGGAATGCGAACAACTTCTTTATTCAGCATAGTTTTCAGGCATTGGTGATATGTTGAGGGAATAATCTTATTATCGTGAAGCCAAGGTCTTCCCAGTATCATGTGGTAGTCTGGTTCCTTTTCTATTACCTCGAATTTCACTTTCGCCTGAACAGGCCCTACTGACAGATTCAGATAGATGTACCCATACGTGCTGGTTTGGTTTCCTTCAAAATCTGTCATCATGGTAGGTTGCCGTATAATTTTATTTGGCCGAACCTTGGCTTTCTTGAGAGTTTTGAGCGGAATAACGTTTGATGACGCTCCTATATCAATGAGAGCCCTCTTGAATTTTGTATCTTTGATGCGTGCAGTAACATGCAGGGCTCTGTTATGGCCTTCTTCTACCATCATGTCATCTTCAATAAATGTAACATTGTTTATAGATATCTCTGACATTTTTGAGGATTCAGGGTGCGAAGGAGACAAGCGTGTGTCCAGAGCTATCCGATTGATCGCAGCGAATGTCTTCGCTCGTTGGTCCTTTGAGAGGTGTAGGAGCTCACATAAAATTTCTACTCTTCCTGATCCACTGGCCTCCGGTTGGTGGTGAAACTATTGATTTGAGGACGATCATCATTTGAGGAGTCAGTCCCCAGTGCTAGGATTTCCGGAACAGAGGAGCCGCCCAAATCTGATGTCAACCTGACGAGGAAACTGAGTATATTGTTTATCGTCTCCTTCATCAGATCCATGTTCCTTGTGTGAATTCCTTGTACTCGCGCCAACTCGATCAAGGTTGGGATTTCGCCTGCGTCAGTTATGGCGCTAGGGGTAGAAACATTACCATTTGCAAGACTTTTGCCGGCGCCTTGAGTTGTCGAATTAGTCCTAAGACCTACCATCTTTGTGAAAATTCTTGCGAAATGAAATGAAAATGATAAATTGTCTTTGTAACTGAGAGATTAATCTCCCACTGTGGTCGCCAGTTGTTTTGGGGTAAAAACTGATTCTGCTGGAAATGGTGAATTTGGGTGTGCCACAGAGAAACGAATCTAAACCCTAAACAAATGCACTACACGGGAGTATTTTAGATTCGAGAGATAAATCTATACAATTTCGGCCTAAACCAAGAAATGGCCGTTCCAGACTTGCTTCAGTCACAAAGTGAAGGAGAAGGGTTGATCTTAGGGAGAGAAGTGAAGAAGGTGTTGAGATCAAAATATTGAATTTTGAGGGTGTGGCTGTTTTATGACTTGTATCAGAATATGGAACTAGCTTGCGGAATATAAGCTATCAGTTCTTGGTATTTTTTATGGATACTTGTGTTTATATCCTTAACTAATTGTTTAAAACACACAAACATACGAAATTAAACCATACGAAATCCATAACTAAGAAGTTTTTTGAAACTAAAACCATACGAAATCACTAACGACCACCACGACGAACCCTTTTACCACTTCCTTGTTTACCACGAGTTTTAGGTTGAACTTCCTCATCACTCGGGGTTTCATCTACTCATCCGGTTTCCTCCATGGCGCGAATTGAACATTCTCCTAGAATTGCTTATTGAGACTACCCACCCCATCGCACAACATTGTCTTGTAAAATGCCGGATTCTCCTTTAGTTTTGACAACAACCTTTGCCTTATATGAGTGATTGCACGCCCATTATTTATCTTTGCACCTTCAATGAAAGGCCCAAGTTGCTGATTGACAACATGAAAACCACAATTACCATCCGGAGGAACGTCGTCGGTGGATATAACGTATTCTCTAATGTATAGAGGTAGATCATTCAAATAGTCTTTATTTGGAGCATCAAGCTTCACGTCTAGGGAAGATGGTTGAATAGGGCAAATTAGAGACTTAAGCTTCACGTCGCCGGAAGATGGTTGGATTGGTTGAGATGGACACATCGTACCTTTTTTCTTCAAATCTCGCTCACTTGTTTCGCCTTTCTCCTCAATACTCCTACCCCTTTTCTTGGTTTGCTCCAAGTACATTTCCGCGGTATACTCATGGGCCGAAGGATCTCTAGTAAATGGGGTTTGCTCACTTTTCTTCTTACGTAACACCTTTGCATATTCTCTTAGTTGTTTTTTAGTTTCTTTTTTGCTTGGCCTACCTTTGCGTTTGCCTTTTGACGGTTCATAAACATTCTCCGAAGTTTGTGGATATATGATTTTCCTCATGTCATCCCAAAATATTTGTTTTTGGAGCTTGTTCATGCCACGATACATCTCTAGTACGGTTCTACCCATGTCGTTATCACCAAACTCCTCTCCGGCTTCTTCTCCCTTTGGAGGAGGGATGAAACTTAGATGCTTCCAATATGGATCAATGTCGCTTAAAGGGATTACGCCATGCTCGTAGTTGATTATCATATGGCGACAAGGGAGTCCCATAGACTTCTTCATGTTACATACACACACCCCATCCCTCTTGGTTTCCCACTTATCAATCAACTCGACTTCTATGATCAACAACTTCATACATTGCCGAGATACGTTGTAATGGATTCCCTTGAACAATGGGTGGTCGGCGTATTTTCCGGTCATTTTGAATATACGGCTTTTTTGGAATTTCTATTTAATTCTATCAATGTCGCGCTTGAAGTAATTTTCCATAGCATTCCACACGGTTACGAAATTATCAACACATCCAAAGAGATTCTTCTTCAACCGATGGTGAGCCGACTCTACTAAACTTGTCGCTTGATTTCCCAAGTGTTTATATTGGTTGGTATAGGAATTAACGAACCTCTTTTTGTGTGGTTCCAACCATTAGCGAAGAACATACGATACAACACCGGGAGAATCGGGAGTATCCCAATGGGCGATAAACTCCGCAAGATTTAGATGATACTCTTCCTCGGTAAGAGACCAACACAATGATTCCCATTCACTGTTGAAAGCAACCCATTTAGCGTAATTTAGAGCGTATTGTTTTTCAACTTCCTCTTTTGCATCCGCTCGTTCATGTTCCGGTAGCATCTTAATCTCTTCATATCCTTTTTTCTTGGGTGGACAAATTAATCGCTTGCACCTATTTATCAAATTACACCATATATGGAATGTACAAAGCATATTGTGTGCTAATGGAAACACTACCTCTATTGCATTCATCAATGCGACTTCATTGTCGGTCACTATAACCCCGGGAATATCATCACCTCGGAAGATTGCCTTAACTTGTTGTAGTGCCCAAATGTAACTAGGTTCTTGCTCGTCTCTTAAAAAACAAAACGCCACGGTAAACGGTGACTGCGTCGAAGTACGCCCAACAATATTCAACAATGGCATCTCGTACTTGTTCGTTTTATAAGTACAATCCATTATGAGAACTTCAAGAAAGCATTGAGCCAATTGAACACTCGTTGGATGCGCAATGAAGAGTTGTGTTATCTCTCCGTCCGAATCCACATCCTTTTGAACCGCGTAGTCTTTCTCTTTGGCCAAAAAAAACAATTGTTGCATCACTTGTCTATCTCTCCATTCCTTCTTTCTAATTGTCACTATTGCATTATAAATGGTGGACAAAGATGAGTGGTTATCCTTGTTATCCTCCTTTAGTATTTGGAGCATTTTAATCGGTGAAAGATCCATTTTCCTCATTTTAGCTACCTTGTCCATCTCTTCAGGAATTAGCTTGGCCGCCATGAAATGTCCTTCAAGATGCTTCGGACGAGGGTGGTTATGACAACCTTCCATAACCTTGTAGAGAACCCATCCACCCAATTCTTTGTTGTAATTAAATGCAAGCTTGAATGGGCATTTAATCTTCTTTGAGAAAGTTTTGTTTTTCCTATTTGTCTTTCCTTTATAAACATAACCCTTCCTCTTGTGGCTTTTATCGGGATCACCGCTTCTCTCACAAACCATTTCAAAGCGGGTTTTGCTTTCTCTCCCATTCAATACTAATACGCACATGTCTTTTAGTGCATGTTGTCTAGCCCAACTCTTTGCCTCTAAAGGACTTTTGAATACCAAGTCATTCCTGTAGTGATGTGACGTGTCATCGTACAAAATATCAATAGGGGTAGGTTGATTTTCCATTGGTTCTATTGGATCAGATGCAACCTACGAGTAATAGCACAACGTCAATACCAACTAAAAATAAGAAATACTTATATTTTCGGCAATGTAAACATAATATGCGATCCTGCCGAACAAAAGGTTCGGTTATGATAAAAATTTTGCGATCTTGCCGAACTTGTTCTTTGGATATTTCAAAACTATAGTTCGGCAACATAATTAATACAATCGACTAAACCGAACTATAGAGTTCGGTTATCTATTCAATGAAGGTGATTTGCGAGATTGCCGAACATAAAGTTCGGTAACAAAAGGAATAAACTCGACTGAACCGAACCATTAACTGTATACTCTATAAAATTAGTTCGGCAACGTTTTCTGGAAAAAGATAACCGAACTCTCAAAAACCTCCATTAAAACAGAGTTAGGTTACATGTGTATGCTGAAATAAGTAACCGAACTGCACATACAGGAGAGTTTGGCTACCTTTTTGGCAGAATTGCTAACCGAACTACTATCACCTAGCCGAAATTTCTTCCTGAAACTTTCGATTTGGCCTATTTTTTGCACAATTCAAGCTACATTAACTAAATTTGAGACATACCTGAGTAACCATAACTTCATATTCTGGTTGTGGCTGATAAAATTCATCATTTGGGTCGTTAGCTTGAGTTTGGGGAAAAAAGCATTCATCATCTAAGAAATAACTCATACCCGGATCGTTAGAAGTATTGACAAATAGTTTAGGAGATGAAGGAGGTTCTGATTCTGAGGAGGAGGTATCATCACATGAATCACTCATATCATATTTACTAAACTCAAAATAATTTTTTTTGGGTTCTTCCCTATTTTTCTTCATCTTTTATTCTTCTTCTTCTCCTTCTTCTTCATCTCATTCTAACAAAACTATCCTACTAATCACTAACTAATCACTAACTAATCACTAATTAATCATTACACCCCCAAATTGGAAGAGTAGTCCCCCACTGTTTTGGGCTAGTCCCAAAACATCGTTCATGAAAAGGTACAACTTACCCACCAACCAAAAAAATTGGGCACGCACCATTGACTTGCAGTTAGCGACATTGCCGAGTGGCCAGTGCCAAACCTTCCGATATGGCATTCATTCCAACATATTCACAGTTCGAAAAATGTACGACATATGGATGGTAGGGGTGCCAACGGGTCCTATCGGGTCCGGGTAGTCGGTTCCGGTCCTAACGGTTCCGGGTCCGGTTCCTAAATTGATGGACCCGGAACCGGACTCGTTAAAAACCATAATTACCCGTCGGGTCCGGGTATTTATCGGGTCCTCTAAAATCACCTATATTTTTTGATAATCTATTTTCACATTTGTTTTGTTTGCTTGAATCTTATAATTTTTTATATAAAATTATTATTAAATCTATATATTTGTTCTAATTAACATTAAACATAAGAAAATAAAGGGAAAATAATAAAAAATTCATGCGAAACCATACAAAATCTTTCTATTTTGTGTAACATTAACAAGTAAAAGATAAATATTCGGGTACCCGCCGGGTAATACCCGTTAGGACCCGAAAACTTATCGGTTCCTAATGGGTCTACCCGTCGGGTTTTGACTAACGGGTCCAATCTTAGGACCTGGAACCGGACCCGATACACCCGGGTCCGGTTCGGTTCCGGGTAATCGGGTACCCGTTGGCAACCCTAATGGATGGTGAACGCATTACAACCATCTTAGAGTGAGAATAACTTTCAGATAAGTCGCGAGTTTTCGACGTAGTTTACCCATAAAATTCGATACCACCATACGAAGATATAATAACACTTAAAAGGAGTTACACTCTTCTTACACCAGTCCATCCTGGCTACAGCCTGTCTTCTCCTAACACATGTCTCGTGTTCATTGGCTCTCTTCTTTTGTTCTCATTGATTATCTTCTCGGTCTGTAATAAAATTACCTGTTCTTTCTCTTTCTTGTAACTAATCAAGAACAACTTTTCCTTATCCGTATTGCTTTCTCTGCAACTAAATTTTCATTTTCTTCATCAATGAATTACAGTTTATTCAATTTTACTATGCTATCAGACTGAGAGATCTCTACATCTCTAAGATTTTCCGATCTTTCCTTTGCTTCCACTTCTTTCAACCTTCATTCTTTCATGATTCAAGATTTTCCTGCTTCTACATCCATGGAAAACCTTATTGCAACTTCAATTTCTAGTATTCCTATTCATCAACTTACTCGTTTTGTTAATCTCAAACTTACATATAACAACTTTATCACCCGGAAAAAACTTATATTACATGGAATTCGTAAATTGAAAATCCAAAAATATCTTGATGGATCTTATACATGTCCTCCTCAGTATACAAATCAAATAAATCAAGCAAATGGAATTGAGAATCCACTCTATCTTGATTGGATTGATGATGATACATCAATCATCTTGTGGATACATTCAACTATTTCAGAATCTGTTCTTGTTAATTTATCCTGATATGAAACTATTTATGATCTCTGGCGCAGTATTGAAGAACGATTTTCTCGAGCTTCATCAACTCAGTCAATTCAACTACGCACTAAGATTTTATCTCTTAAACAAGGAGACAAATCCAATCCAAAATTGATTAATGAAATCAAGACTATATCTGATCAACTTGCAGCTGCTGGAGAGGTTGTTTCTAATCAAGAACATGTTGTTGTTACACTTTCTTCTCTTAATTCTGATTACATTCCTTTTGCCACCGCCATGAGACACATGAATGCTCCAATATCTTGTATTGAATTGCATAATCATCTTCTCAGTGAAGAAATTTTTGTCACTGATCGTAATCAATCTTTACTTTCTGATTCCGCAAACAAAGCCTTTGTTGCTCAATTGAATGCTTTTCGCTCATCTGGTAGAGGTTATGGTGGTCATTCTGGTGGTTTTCATAGTGGTTGTAACTCAAAGTTTGGCAGATCAAATGCTGGTAGATCCATTTACTCATTTGGCAGAGGCACTACTAACTCTTACACAACTGGTAGAGGATCAAGTACTTCTTCACTCTCATCTACTTCATTGTTAGATCACCTCAAAGTTTGCAAACTTCCTATTCTTCTCCTAGTCAATCTCCAATTGAATGTCAGATTTGTCGCAAAGTTGGCCATGAATGCAGGAATAAACTTAATTTTTCTTATCATAATGATCATACTCCACCTCATTTGAGTGCAATGCTTGCTTGTGCCAACATAATGGGAGAGAATCCATGATATGCCGATAATAGTGCTAATAATCATGTTACTTCTGATGAGAATGAGCTATAAGATGCCAATACGTATGAATGTGCTGAGCAAATTCAAGCAGCTAATGGAGAAGGTATACATATAACTCATTTTGTTTTTCACTAAAGAATCATACTTTTAACTTAAACAATATTCTTATGGTCCCTCAAGCCTCACAGAACTTACTTTCAGTTCACAAATTTACTTCAGATAATCATTGATGCTTCTGGATTTTGTGTGAAGGATTTATCAACTAGGAAGACACTTTTACAAGGCCCTCATCATAATGGTCTCTATCCCCTTCACTTTATTCATCAACCAAATAAAAAGGCTCTTTCTACTGCCACAACAACCATATCTGCTGAAGTTTGGCACAGGAGACTTGCACACCCATCTTTTCAGACCATGAAACATGTTTGTAGTTCTTTGAAGTTGTCAAATGTAATAAAGTTTCCTTTATTTTATAGTGGTTGTCAACTGAAAAGATTTTTCAAGTCATTGCAGTTTTGAACCTTTAGAATTACTTCATCTTGACTTATGGGGTCCTAGTCTTGTTCAATCCATTTCTGGATACAAATATTATGTTAATATCATTGACGAGTACTATAAATTCAGCTGGATATATCCATTATTTGATAAATCTGATTTCAAGAAAGTGTTTCTTCAGTTCAAAGCACAAATTGAGAACTCTTTGAAGTGTCATATTATTACTATTAGAACTGATGGATGTGTAGAATTTGTTAACAAGGAATTATCTTCTTTTTTATTCACTAGTTTTATTCATGAAATTTCGTGTCCACATACACTTGATAAAATGGTGTAGCAGAATCAAAGCACAGACATTTAATTGATATTGAAAGGACATTCCTTATTCAATCAGGTATATCTTATTCTTACTGGTTAAAGCTTTTACAATTGCAAATTATACAATCAATAGACTCCCAACAAGATCTATAGGGAACAAGTCACCATTTGAGGTATTATTTCACAGATCTCCTGATTATAATTTCCTTAGATCTTTTGGTTGTCTATGTTTCCCTTCGATCAGACCTTATACAGCTCATAAACTTGCTCCAAGAAGTACTTCTTGTCTAATCATTGGTTATAGTCAGCATCACAAGGGTTATAGGTGTCTTGGAATTGCAACTGGTAAATGCTACATCTCAAGACATGTAATTTTTCATGAGTATGCTTTTCCTCTTATAGTCACACATATATCTTCTTCTTTGTCTGACATTTCTAATCCTTCTAAGGATATTACATCATTGCATTCTGTTGAGTCATTGTATGATGCTACTTCAGTCCAGCCTGTTATTTCTCTTACACCTGAAATCAATCCACTTGCTTCTGAAGATTTTTCCTCTGATGCTACTCCACCTTCTTCTTCATCTTCTTCTCAAGTTTTTACTATTGCCAATGATCATCCTATGCTCACTATAGGAAAAGCTGGTATCTACAAACCTAAAGTTTATTCTACCTTTCATTCTATTTATGCATCTCTACAGGCAAAGAAATCTCCATCATTTCTAACTTGTTATAGTCAAGATATTAAGCATCCCAAATGGAAGGTATCCTTACATGAAGAACATGATGCACTGAAAGCTGCTGGTATATTTTTTATTGTTCCTCCTTATCCTTCTCAAAATGTAGTTGGTTGAAAGTGGGTCTTTAGAATAAAACACAAACCAGATGGCACTGTAGACATATTTATGGCAAGATTAGTTGCAAAAGGCTTTCACACCCATGAGGGCTTAGATTACACAGAAACTTTTAGTCCTGTTGCTAAGCCTGCTACCATTAGAGTCATTCTTTCTCTTACTGTTAATTTCAATTTTTTTGTGACTCAGCTTGATGTTAATAATGCATTTTTACATGGTGATCTCACATAGGATGTTTACATGATTCAACCTCCTGGTTTTGTTGATCCAGAACATCCTACTTATGTGTGCAAACTTCATAAAGCTTTACATGGCCTCAAGTAGGCTCCTGGTACGAGAAGTTGCTAAATATGTTGCTTTCATTTGGTTTTACTACTTGTACTGCGAATTCTTCTCTTTTTATTCAGAAGCATAATTCTAGACTTACTCTCATTTTTGATTTATGTGGATGACATTTTCATTACTTGTAGTTCTCAAGAGTATTGTTCTGATGTTATTGCTCACCTTCAATCTCATTTTCCTATGAAAGACTTAGGTCATGTTCATTATTTGTTGGGCTTGGAGGTTAAGAGAAATGGTACTTATTTGTTTATGTCTCAAATAAAATATGTCTTAGATTTGTTGGATAAATTTGATATGGGAGGAACTAAGCCTTGCACTTCTCCAGTTCCTGCACATGGAAAACTTGTAGCTTCTTCTGGTTCTTTACTTCCAGATCCAACTCCTTATAGATCTTTAATTGGAGCTCTATAATACTTAACATGGACAAGACCTGAGATTAGTTATGTTGTGAATCAAGTCTGTCAGTATATGCAACATCCTACTTCTGATCATTTTATTGCAGCCAAAAGAATTCTCAGGTATATCAAAGGTACATTGGATTATGGCATTCTATTTAGCATGGGTCTCTCTGCAGTTCATAGCTTCAGAGATACTGATTGGGCTAGAGATCCTGACAAAATGAGGAGTACTGGTGGTTATTGTATATTCTTTGGCTCAAATCCCATTTCCTGGTCAAGTAAGAAACAAGCATCAGTTGCTAGATCATCTACTGAAGCTAAGTTCAGAAGTCTAGCCAATTATGCTGCTGAGGTTACGTGGCTTTGTAAACTACTTCAGGAATTGCATATTCTTCTGCCTTCTTCACCAACTTTATTGTGTGATAATCAAAGTGCAATTTCTTACTCTTCAAATCATGTATTTCACTCAAGAATGAAGCATTTGGACATTGACTACAAATTTGTGTGTGCTAGTTCAGTCCAAGGATTTACACGTATCCTACATTTCTACAGTTGCTCAAGTTGCGGATATTTTTACCAAAGGTTTGGATGGTCCAAGATTTTCATTGTTGCGGAACAAGCTGAAGTTGCTTCCTATATCTACTCACATCAGCTTGAGGGGGGATTATAACACTTAATGAGAGTTACACTCTTCTTACACCAGTTCATCCTGGCTATGGATTGTCTTCTCCTAACACCTGTCTCGTGTTCATTGGCTCTTTTCTTTTGTTCTCATTGGTTATGTTCTCGGCCTGTAATAAAACCATATGTATTTTTTCTTTCTTGTAACTAACCAAGAACAACTTTTCCTTTTCTGTATTGCTTTCTGCAACTGTATTTTCATTTTCTTCATCAATAAATTACAGCTTATTCAATTCTACTATGGACCATAAGCTAAACACAAAAGAATATGGAAAGGGAAGAATTTAAAAAAAAAAAAAAAAAAAACAGGGTCTGGCTAACCCTAACTTCATCCCACCCAAAAAAATTGATAAAAAAGTTTTTTCATTACCTATATTTTATTTTTATTTTTAATTAAAATTTTGAATTTATTTAACAACAATCAAAGATTACATAGCCATCACCTGAGATTACACTCGTTACGCAACAATTGAATTGCAATTAAATAGGATGTTGCCAATTGGAACTGGACTAGTTAAATCTACTGTCATTACAAGACCACAAAATACAACAGATTTTACTTTTAAAATAGTATCATCACTAGTTTTATGTCTCCCTCTCCAAATACTCTTAATTTGCGCTCTTTTCACACTAGCCAAGGAATAATGTTTGTACCAAGAATTACTCTTAGGCACAAAACACTATGGATTTGATGATTTGATGAAAAATTAGGGTTAGACTACGAACTGAAGATGAATAATGAAACACGAATTTAACGTGGTTCGGCGAGTTATATCTACACCCACGAATGAATCCCCTTGGGGAATGAGATTTTATTGATGTGGATATTACAACCTAGAAATTGGCCATCTCTCCTTAGGGTTTAGGATATCGTTTATGTATACCCTAATTCCAATAAACTTGATAGGCAAGCAACTCGCGCAACAAGACATATGTAAACTTCTCGAATATTTTTTCACGGGCTTGACTAGCGGGCTTTTCTCCTATTTTGTTAGGGTACAAACAAATAACATAAGGTAAAATTTCCCAGATTTTTTTATTTTTATCCTTGAAGGGATGACAGTACACAAGCCAAAATTGTGAATATGTGTTGTCCATTTCCCACAAGATCTTGAAAATCTTTATGAAGTAGAACCTCACGGCTCTTGAATAGGGATAGTGAAAGAGGATATAGTCTTGATCTTCGCCTTCGACTCACTAATCACCATCTTAAAATTTGAATTTTCTTTCCTTCTTGGATTCATTATCTTGTGAAAGTAGTGAGTACATTTGTCTCCATCATTGAATCTCTGCACTTCAGCTCTTTACATCGTTTTAGGTACATTTTTCGTTACTTATTCTAGCTGGGCTCCGATTTTTTGGACTTTCGTTACTTATTCTGCCACTCCACACAAACAAGAATACGCACTACTTTCTCAACATTTAACATTTAGGGGAACGAATTCCGCAAAACTCGTTCCAACTGGTTTCCCCAATCCCAAGGGAATAGAAATGGAGAACTCCATCTATGTCGGAGTAAGTGAGCGATCCGCAAATTGTGTGCGACAGTGCGAGTAAGTTGCAAGTTTCCCCAGCATGGTTGATAACTTGATATCATCACATGAAAGACATTGATTTGGTTTTTTCAAAATAGAGTGCATCCAAGTTTCTAAAATTAAAACATTAGGCCTAAGCTTGGACGAGGAAAGTAGTCTGGATATGAGGTAAAGGTTTACTTCTCTGCATGATACTTGACCGGCCCATCACCACAGGCCCATTTTGAATATAGTAGTGGCATGTTTTTTACCCTTCCCTTTACAACTTATTTGTGTTTAATCCAACGTACGTAATTTTTTTTTTGCTCAAAAATGATTAGGATATTTATATAAGGTTACCATGAGGTTAATGGGTGTAAGGTTAAAAGAAGTAAAAATGTACAAAATACAAGTGAAAGACTAGTTATCAAATCCATTATCAGAGAGTTTCTTTAGTTCCATGGGAAAATAGAAACATTATCAATGATATAAGAACATTGCCGTGTGTATTTACACTTCATCAATTTCCTACTTTTGTATGGAACCTTCTATCCAGATATCTTCATTTGGAATTCTCATATTCTGATAAAAAAAATTATCTTTCAAAAAAAACAAAAGGTTAGGAGATATTTTTTTTAAAAAATGATCATGCTTCGAATCTTGTTTATGGCGTGATATAAAACAGATTAAAGTCGGGATTTTGTGCAAATTTTTTTTTGTTGTTGGTAATTTTGGTCTAATCATTTTATTTATTTTTATCATCAGAGTCAAACAATAAGTATTTCATTCCACCAGAAACGTCTACATGATGGTTTTAAAGAGAAAGAAGTACATCATAACATGAAACAAATACAAAGAAAGAAATAAAACGTAAATGAACCACGAAGAGAAAGAGAGATCTACACGATAGCACTAAAATCTTTTACTTAAGATTGGAGAAGAAATGGTACTCGAAATTATAATTCGACCATTTTGATAGATTTTCTTTTTGGAAAAGAGATGCTCATATGACAAAGGAGTGATTTGCCCAAAAATTCTTCATGTGCAGCGATTAACCCGAAACCTTAGATCTATTTTTCTGATAAAGAAAAACCTGATCTTCACTCGTGCCGAATCGCCGATGTACTTTTATCAAGAAAACCAAACACGAACAAATCATTAGAAAGAAACACTATAAAAGTGTAGAAAAAAAATCCCAAATGGCGAAGATAAAAACCGCTCTAATAGCGAAGAAATTATTAAAAAAACAAAAATAACTTCTAAATCGGAATCATCAATATCTATTACTTAAAACAATTTTTTTTTGCTCAAATCTAACCCCTAAAGGACTAGATCCGAGCAATTAAAAGAAGGAAAAGAATTTGAGGAGTTTTTCTCTAGTTTTTGAGAAGTGATCTTGTGCGAACTCGTACATAACATTTCAATCTGGTCTTTTAATTTGATTCTAACATTTATGCCAAGTCAAGAAGAGTTTGCACAAAGTGGGATCTTGGACACCAAGGGATTGAACACTTCGGGACCAGACTTGGATAACTAGAGGAAAAAACGGTGATTTGTGTATTTTCTGCATCATTAAGGTGTGTATTATAGAGGTGTAAATTGGGCCATGTTAGCACGAGCACATCCCAGCACGTTAAAATTTGAGCACAGCCCAACACAGCACGTGACTTAAGACTTAGCCCAACACGTTAGTTTCGTGGGATGTGTAGTGCTAGCCTAATTGGCACAGTGGCACAACACACGGCACGGATAAGCACATGGCACAACACAGCATGAGAAAGCACGTAATAATATGCATAAAACACTACAATATATTGACTTATGCATAAAACACTACAAGAGAGTCTCTATTCTAGCCAATTTTAGACGTTTGATCATCGATATATTGACTTATGTTTATAACAACTCATATGATATCTAAATATTTGGAAAATATTTACTTTAAAAAACATAAAATAAATATACCCGACACACCACAACATGACATAACACCTTTATTATTCCGGCACAGCATAACACAACACGACATCTAGCCCAACACGCCTTAATCTTCGGCACAACATAACACGACACACAACACGCTAAGCACGTGACTTCCAGGGCTGGCTTGTGCTATGCCGGCACGTTTTACACCTTTAGTGTATTGTGTGAACTTATAATTTGATTCGTATCTCATCTCAAACAACATAAAGTGGAATGATTGGTGAAAAGAAGAAGAATGAAATACCCACTAATGTAAAGAATCAATGTGGATGGGATAACATATTAGTAGCATTGGATTGATGAGACAGCAATACCCAAATAGAAAGATTGATCATCACTAAATCCCCTTGTGGTGAAATGCATGTTTTTGGTGGCTAGTAGGGACAAACTTCAATAAATATAAGTTATCTTCGGACATTTTTAATTGGCCCGTGGCCATCGGAAGGTTAAGAAAAACTAGTTATGTAAGAGCAAAATGTGAAACATGTTACTGATTTTAGTTAGAGCCAGAAAGATTGAGATGCTCTGACTTTGGGGCACAAATGGGTCCAACAAAAACTATAACTACAAGAATAACAAGTAGTGTGTTTCATCCACATCCACATTTGTTGCTGCAACATTGGTGGACGATTACTGTCCAATCTAAATTGTGTGTTGAAGATGAATTTTGCGCCCACAATTCTTCCATCAAAAATATGTGGTTGATTTTTGGATGAAATATTTGTACTCTTTAGAGCTTCCAGAATGCGGTAGTAGCAGGCTTGTAACATATCATTGATATCAATTTCGTTTACATACATACGAGACCAACACGATTGTGGTTCTAGACTTCGAGTCGTATGTACCAGATGAAATAGTGCTAATAAAGGGTACCCGATTATTGGAGAGGGTGTCAAATCAGGGCTTGCGACACAAAAGTCATTATTGTACACATGATAATTAACTTTTTTTAGTTATGGAGATAATATGTCTGCTGTTATTCAAATCGAATAGTGGTAACAGTGTAAACGGGTGGACGTTTTGGTGATATATTGCTTTCGTTTCATTGGACTTGTATATTTAAATGGAATTGCACGCTTAAACAATCATAATAGAGTTGGTGTAACTAAGCTAGAAAGTCCATCCATGGACTAATTACTTTAATGCAATGTATTTCAAAGTTAGTACACTAAAAATACTAGTGTCGTTGAAAAATAAACTCAAAAATATTAGTGTTGGTGTAGTATAATGATAAAGTCGTTGGGCTACGATATCAATGATCTGAGTTAGATACTTGCCAACACCAAAAAAATTATCCATTTTTGAAAAAATTCTTTCACAGTGATTGAATCTTGATATGTAAATCTTTTGTACATAGTCGACCTCCATGGGTACGTAAGGTTAGCTTGAGTTAAGTTTGACGCGAACACTAAGAGATCTTGCTTTTGGAGAACCAACTTTTGGAAGAAGTGATTTCCCTTTTTATCTTTTGTCAAAAAAGTAGTGTTTGAGCACTTTATAGAAAATTATTTGGTAGTAATGTGACATTTTATTAGTGACCATTATTGACACAAGTGACATAGTTACCCTACACCAACCACAATCCATAGCCCCAATCATTTCATTTTGAGTGCCAATAGTCTTCACTAATATTTCCCTTTTTCATCACTTAGATTTAACCTCAACTTCTTCAAATTCATCATTTAGTTCTCATTCTGATTCCATTCTTGTTCTTCTTTTCACATAGCTCATAAAAAGAAAATACCATCTAGATAGTAAAAGAAGATTAGATTATATACAAAATGATCCCAAATCATTGTACACAAGCACATAGGCACAACATTCAAACAAGAAAAAACATCTAAATTGGTAAAAAAATAATATTATGCTGTCATACAATTTTTCCACGTATTCGCCACCTCAGTGAGCGCCTTAGACGAAGACCCATTTTCTGATAACACCCTGGCAGAAGCATCCTTGAGGTCTCTCATCTTAAACCGAAGTTTCTTACCTTCTTCTCCTTCCATAAGTCCCTTAACAACCCTAGAGATCTCGTCGCGGCCTATAATCCCTTGTTTGTTCTTCTTCGGCCTTAATGCAACCTTCAAATCCTCCGTAAGCATCACTGCGTTCATTTTTTGTTCTGCAAAGAGTGGCCAAGCAATTAAAGGGACGCCATGCACGACGCTCTCGAGTGTTGAGTTCCACCCGCAATGCGTTAAGAATCCACCTGTTGAGACATGGCTAAGGACTTGAACTTGAGGTGCCCATGAAGGAACAACCAAGCCTAGCTTTTTGGTTCTCTCTATGAACCCTTTTGGCAAGAAGTCAAAAGGGTCTTTGATACTTTGGGGATTAAAGTACGCCGCATTTGCAACCTTGTCACTAGGACTTCTTGCAACCCACAAAAATCTTTGCTCGCTCATTTCTAGCCCAAGAGCCAATTCAATCAGTTGCTCGCTGGAAAGTGTTCCACCACTTCCGAACGACACGAATAGAACCGAGCCAAGTGGTTGATCATCCAACCACTTCAAACAACCAAATGGATCAGATACAGTGTCGCTGTCACCTGTCCGGATAAGCGGTCCAACAGGGTACACCGGCGGGTTAGCCCACTCGGCCGCCTTCAACTCCTTAATTGGACCAGACTCGAGTTCGTTAAAACTATTTACCATAATACCCTCAGCTAGTTTATACCTTTCGCCATGGTGTAACACCCATTTATAGGCCTCGTTTTTCCTATCTTGTACCGGGTCGAAAAGGTCGACCCCGTCGATAGGCACACACCCCGGAACCTGAATCGGCGCTGGCACATCTCTGTACTCACAAGTGTAATCTTGATCCAATTTAGGCAATTGGAAAAACAAAGCTAACCCCATAGCTGTTGATGGATAGAAAATGTATGGTTTTACATTGAACTCCATAGCAACATCAAAAGCATCAGTACCAAAAAGATCAACAACAAAGGACACAACTAGGTGAGTTGAAGTTATGAGTTTAAACGAGTCAGTAAGCGAAGAAAGAGAACGAGTTACCGTGTAAGAGATCCGAGTTTCAATCTTAGCATCACTAGGTAAATCACTCAAATCGACCGGAGATAAAAACATATAATCAATAGAACTAGGAAGAGAATCAAGAACCAGTTTCTGAGCTTTAGAAGGAGACTCGGTTTCCGTTGGAATAGTGAACGTAACCGTAAAACCATGGCGAGAAACGAGTTGTTTAGCTAGCTCAGTGAGTGGGATAAGATGGCCCATACCTGGTGTTGGTAGTATAATTACATGCGGGGGTTGAAGATTTTTTGAAGTTACTACTTCCATGGCTGAACTGAATTGTACAAGGGAATTTGATGGTTTGGTTTGGTGTAGGATGAAGAACAGGGTATGGGACTGATGAACTATATATAGAGAGTTGCAGAAAGTGGACTGTAATTGGAGGATGTTAATGGCTGTGGGGTTTGTTGTGTGTTAACTAGTATTTATTGCTATCTCTTTTCAATGCTGGCTGGATTAGATTTTTAGAAGAAGAAGAACAACAAGAAAAATGGACAGGTTCTAGAAAGGAGATATGGGTGGTATGCCGTAAGCATTGTGTAATGCAATCATCACCAATATAGAGGGTGTGAGGAGACTATTTGTCAGTCAGTATGTATTGTTGTGTCAAATTTCTAGTAAAGTAGGCAAAATTTTGTTTGTTTAGTTTTAGGTTCTTTGGCAGCAACAACAACCAACGACTATATTGAACTCTGGTAACTTCTAGGAAAATGGTACTTGAAAAATATTTTCATGTCAGCAATGATATATCCGTATTATTGATGATCGTAAGTTCTGCAATTCACTCTTTCTTACTGTGGTTATGCACCCATCAGTTGAGTTGTTACATAATTGTAATCACCTGCATGGTTCAAATAACCATGCTAAATCAAGCAATTTGCGTACCTTTGCTAGTCTTTTGTTTTGTTTTGATTAATCAATTGGTAGATTAGGACCCTGAACCATATTCAATAAATATGGAAAATGATAGTGTAAATTAAATATGAGTAGTTAACTCAAGTAGTTTACGTGTGAAAGACATTGCACCTAAAAAATGAAAGATGAAAGTTCCCCCCCCCACACACACACACACTCATACATAGCACATGGTGTGCCACTAAGAGTGATAGCAACTCAACATCACTAAAGTCTAAATTAACATGGCTGGTTAGTCTTGTGTTTCTCCTACTTAAAAGGATATGCTTTTGTGGGTATCCCATTAACCTTTACCCTAAAATTAGTTCACTTGATCAAATCAGATAAGGATGATTAACTTAAACCACATCTAAGTTCATTTCATATATATCACTAACAAGCAGAATAGTAAAGTCATTTGTGTTAACGATCTGAATTTGAAATGAAAAAAATCCATTAACGCATTACATCCACGACTACTGCACGCATCATACCGATAAATACAACTATAATAATCCTGTTGATCTTGATTTTTATGGCTAACTAAGGTTAGTAGAGTTCAATGGTTAACCATTAATCACTTGTCTGAGAAAACTGTAAATGTAAAGTAGTGGGTATTTACCAGGCCGATCACTAGGAGTTTAAGGGTGACCATAAGGCCCGTCAATCTACGCGAGCCATCAGTGAGGAGGCTAACTCTTTGCTCAATTGGGCGTTACCCCAGTTTAGTCTTGTTATTTTGAAAAAAAATAAAAAAATCTCACAGTAGTCTTGTTATTTTGAAATAAAATAAAAAAATCTCGTAGTAAGTCTTGTTATCCATATATATTTAGTGGTAAAACTAGCAAACTTTTCATGATTTTAGCAGATTTACATAACTCATAATCAGTAGGTCAAAGTATTTTATCCTATCGATTATGAACAATCGTCTATAAAAATGAAGACAATTTATTGATTTTGAGAATGGGTATATGATTTTGGAAGATTTGTATGATCCAGAAAATCCGCAGGTCGAAGCATTATATTTTGCCGATTGTGAATCATCGACGAAAAAAATGAAGAACCCATGTCGAGGAATGGAGCAATAAGAAAAGTAAGAACAAAGTAAAGTGTCTATTAAGATTATTCTTTTTTTGTTATTCGGTGGAGTACATGGAGAGATAAAAAAACAATAGGCTTTATAAAAATGACTCCAGGAAAATTAAACAGATCATTATAGAGTTGAAGTCTTAGACTATAAATACTGAGATTTTCTCAGGTTTTAGTACGTCCACTATGATTTTGCAATTGGGATCATGTTGTGCACGTATCCATGAAATTTCTTTCTTTTCTAAGTCACCTTTCTAGTGATTGGAAATTTTTTTCCAATGATTTTGCCATTTGTCAAAAAAAAATAAAAAATCATTGCACAATTGATGGTTCCTAGATACATATTCTATCGGGTTATCCCGATATAAAGCAACAAGATAGCTCCTAAATTAGAGTGTGCGTGTTTTAATCGCGACATATGGATTTTAACCTCACCCAGAGGAAAAAGATATGGGGTTCCCTTGAAGATTAAGGAATCCGTTTACAATCGGCGAGAACATGTGTTGATTATAAACAAAAAAATCTCCAATAATAAGTTTGAGATTAGATATGAAATCATACCAATTCTCGAACAAAGTATGGTTTTCAATGGTATGAGGAATCAATAAGCTTTCTTCATTTATATGGCCAATTGTTCACAATCAACAGGATAATGTCCCGACTTATCGATTTCGGGTTTTATAAAATCTTTGAAAGTGAGACCCCTTTCCAAAATCGGTAGGCGTTTTTCATTTTTATGGGGGATTTTTCACAATCCGCCGAATGAAATACTAAGACTTGGAAAATTCATTTTAGGGTTGAACAAAATCTTTGAACATACACCTTTCCAAATAGATAGTGCGTCTTTTTTACTTTTGTGACCGATTTTTCACAATCACAAGGTTAAAAATGGTTCAACCAACCAACTATGGATTATATAAAATATGAAAATCCTTAAATTTCTTCTAACATCACTTGAGAACACATATCCAATACCGAAATTGCTCAAGAAATAAGTTCAAACCTCAAAAGTAGTTTTGCAATGAGTGTTAGCCTTAATATGAAGTCCACAAAGTAAGCAACTTGCATCCCGAATAAGACCAACATTATACAAAGAGTCCAGGCGAGACTTTCAGAGGGATTTTTTGGTTCCATAACTGTTCGTCAGGAAAGATGAATACCCATTAGTTTCTTGAACATAATAAACACTAGTTACACAAAAACCTTTACGATTGCCATGTCTCCCATATATGCTAGATTTACTTGAAATAATATAATTGCATGGGTCACTAATAAATTCAAGTAAGTGAACCACCTCTAAGACTTCACTCTCATTTAAAGATCTAACAAAGTTTAAATCTCAAGTACCTGCTTGTTCAGAAACCATATCCTTCACCATTGCATTTTTGCTTTTCGACAGTTTGAACAAACTAGGAAAAATCAATCTCAAAGGTTGATTCCTTTTCCAGACATCCTCCCAAAAATATGTACCACTATCATCACCAAGAACCAAAGAAAAACTAGACATGAAAAAGTCTCTTGCTTTCAGAATACCAGACTATAAGCTTAAACAAACTGACCTGTTAGTTTTCTTTGGAAATAAAACTTCAGAATTACCTCCAAATTTCCAAACAAAAATCCTTCTCCAAAGAGCTTATTTTTTTACTATTATACCCCCATATCCACTTAGCATGAAGAGCTTTGTCGATCAACTATAACTTCTTTATCTCTATACCTTCCCGGAATTTATATAAAGTCACTTAGGACCAAGCAACCCCATCTCATTTTCTTAACATTTGCAGTTGAACCCCACAATAAGATCCTCGTAAGTCTTTTTATATCTTTAATAACATTAAGTGCCATTTGAAACATTAAAGGATAATGGAAAAGAAGATTTGCATAAATACTGTGAATCAACACTTATCTTTGACACTTTGATAAGTAAGTTCTCTTCCATCCAGATAACTTATGGTGAATTTCTAAATAACATCCATTTAGACTTCCATGCATTTTTATTCACTACCCAATCTTATCCTAAATAGTTCAAAGGCAGCTGAGACAATTAACAACCACAAACTTCTGCACGAACTTCCCATGATGTAATTGACCTTGGCCAACAATTGTACTTTTTCTGAAATTAATATATAAAACTGAAGGATAGCGAGGAGTTGAAGGTGAATAGCGAGGAGTTGAAGGATAGCGCCTAGTAGGAGCTAAAGCAGGTCCACCATCTGGTAATAGTTTTTTTAGAAGGTTAGAAATAGACTGATTGGGTATCAACACGCTGAAAACGTGGGGGTACCAAAATACACTACCAACTTTTTCTTAGGAAACCTCTATAGACTAAACTCGAATACAATTCCGAGAGTTCAACTAAATGAATATCAATTAAGAAATTATACGAAGAGCTTATATCTCTTTCTCTCACAATCGAGAAGTTTACGGAACCAAATTTGTAAACCTGACTATGTATGAGAGCACTTGGACGATCTCAAAAATCAATATCCAAGAATCTATCAAACAATATCCAATAAACAATGATGGATGTATCTACTTTGATTGATTTACGTACAACCTGTGATATTTCAATTATAAAGATAAACAATATAATGCGGGGAAAAAATAACACAGACACTAGAAATTTTGTTAACGAGGAAACCGCAAATGCAGATAAACCACGGGACCTAGTCCAGACTTGAACATCAAACTGTTTTAAACCGCTACAAAACTAGCCTACTACCAATTAACTTCGGACGCCTCTTGAATCCCAGCAGGACTCTGCGCAAATGATTCCCTTAGCTGATGTCCTTTATAGCCTAAGAGTTGCTTCAACTCAATTGAAGACTTTAAACAAATCTGCCTCCCACAGATAAACCTATATGTGATTTCCTTCTGATCGATAGATCATGGTGAGACTAGAAATCGATAGCAATAGACAAAGTCTAGCTAACCACAAAATTCGGACTTATGCTTCCCGAAGAGAAGCCTAGATTATTATTCACCTCACAAGTATTAAACCTGAGGAATCACAAAGTCTGAGACGAAGAGAAATTTGCGATTTCTAACTATCTTGTTCGAGTGAGAAGCTCAACAATCAAACAAGATCAGGATACATGAACTATCAAGATAAAAGATAGTTGGACTTGGATTCACGAATCCCTAGGTGAAATCTTTTTAGTCGCTAAACCCTATAAGGGTTTGACTGAGAGGACAACACTAGTTTACAACTAAGACACACAAAGAATAGTATCAGGGATTCAAAAATCCCAGTTGCTTGAGGTTCTCCCTTATATAGACTTTCAAATTATAGGTTGCTTTAGGTTTAAGCTAAGATAGCTTTGGAACCAAGCAAACAATATCCACCGTTAAATAAACCTTTGAAATGAGATTAACATAACAAGATATACACTATGGTTAGGATGAACCGTAACTGAACCATGTATAAAGACATTTTTCATGGACGGTTAGCCGAGACTAGCCGATTGAACCATAAGCTTAGTCATTTTCATATAACACTTAAGACTTTACACTTGAGTCATAACCATAGGTTATAATGTGATCAATCGTGTCTATATATATTGTTTTTAGAGATTTATTCAAATGCCAATTAGGCAATTATCTCACAGAGATAAAAAATTTGCATCTGAAAATATTCGACAGGGAAAGTACGTGTATCAGGTACGTGTACTCTATCTTGTTCGTGACTGTTTCTGTCATGGTACATGTACTGAGTATGTGTACCCTTAAGAAAAATACGAGTTCAGAAACTCACAGAACTTTCTGGTTTGCGTACCGGGTATGGATACCACATCGGTTTCAAAACCAATAGTTCCTTTAAGGTATGCATACTTGTTATGCGTACCATTTCTGGTTCACGAGCAACAGACTTTTTATGGTATGGATACCGGGTATGCGTACCAAAAAGTTGTTGTCTACATATAGCTACTTCGGTACTTGTACTGGGTACATGTACTACGGTTCCGGACCTATAACAGTTTTCTCCAGTATGTTAACTGGTATGCATATTATCCTATATCCAGAGTTACAGTAGTTAAATATTTTTCTCTAAATCAATTCGAAATATTCTCAAATAACATCAATGACACATATCACTGTTTCAGGCTATTTTTCGAATGATAATCTTGTAACACGATTTAGATTATGAACAATAAATTGTCCTTAACCGAAACTCAACAAGTATGAACAAATGATCATTAAGCTTAGTCATATATATTTTGAGAACTAATTACCAATATAAACTTGACTCGAAATTCTTGATATGCTTGCAATAGTCTAATTAGTCATGCGACAACGTCTCAAAGATAAACGGATGAATATAACTTGAGAAATAGGTGCATGGTTCAGTCTTCACTTACCTTTTGTTGAAGAAGTTCTCAAAAATATTCGGTTGATCTTCGCCTTCAAACGGTAGAACGCACTGATGTCTGATTCTCAACTACATACTTTTGTCGTAATCCGAGATTTGACTAATTGAAGACTAGAAATCAATTTTGATCAACTAAATTTGACAACAAGCTTGATACAGCAACACTTGTGAGTTCGACCGTTCGAGCAATGCTCTAACACACACAAGACAATATTATTAAACAAAATCACAAACACAAACACAAACACACCCAACATGGAAATATAGAATACATAAAAGCACCCAAATCATACCAAACTAAAAGCAATCCTGTGATTAAACATGAAAATTCTATGCGGTTGTCTGATTTTTCCACACATTCACCAATTCATTAAGTGACTTAGTTGAAGACCCGTTTTCTTCTAACGCATTTGTTGCAGCACTCTGAAGTTCTGTCATTCTGCTCTTAATATTCTTACCTTCCTCTCCTTCTATGAGTCCCTTGACAGCTCTAGCAATCTCATCACGTCCTCTCATCCCTCGTTTGTCTGCCTTTGGCCTAAGTGCAACCTTCAAATCTTCAAGCATTAGAGCATTCATTTTTTGCTCAGCATAGAGTGGCCAAGCAATTAAAGGAACACCGTGTACCACGCTTTCAAGGGTTGAATTCCATCCACAATGAGTTAAGAAGCCGCCTGCCGATGCGTGGCTAAGAACTTTAACTTGAGGAGCCCATGAATTAACAACCAAACCCAGATTTTTTGTTCTTTCTAAGAACCCTTCAGGCATGAAATCAAAAGGATCCATCGTACCTTGGGGATCAAAGAATGTTGCATTTGCAGCCTTGTCACTGGGATTTCTTGCAACCAACAAAAATCTTTGCTCACTCATTTCCAGACCTAGAGCCAATTCAGTCAATTGCTCACTAGAGAGTGTTCCACCACTCCCAAACGAGACGAACAGAACGGAGCCAAGTGGCTGATCATCCAACCACTTCAAACAGCCCGACTCATCAGATACATTGTCATTCTCCTGTGTCCTGATAAGCGGTCCAATCGGATAAATCGGTGGGTTGCCTGATTCATTCCCCTTCAAAGCCTTAATAGTATCTATTTCGAATTCATCAAAGGTATTTAGCAAGACACCGGCAGCAAGTTTATACCTTTTGGCATGGTGTAAAACCCATGCATATGACTCATTTTTCCTATCTTGCAACGGGTCAATAAGATCGATCCCATTGATAGCAATACTCCCCGGAATTTGAATCGGCTCAGGCACATCTCTATACTCGCAAGAGTACTCTTCATCCATTTTAGGAATATATGAAAACAACGCT
Organism: Papaver atlanticum; assembly: GCA_023531105.1. Taxonomy (NCBI): domain Eukaryota; kingdom Viridiplantae; phylum Streptophyta; class Magnoliopsida; order Ranunculales; family Papaveraceae; genus Papaver; species Papaver atlanticum. The sequence goes on along the minus strand of JAJJMB010001820.1, from coordinate 1,290,802 downwards.
AAAGCCATAGCCGTTGTTGCAAAAAAAACATAAGGTTTGACATCGAACTCATTTGCAACATCAAAAGTATCAGTTCCAAAACCATCAACAACAAAAGCAACAACCCTATGAGTCGAAGCAATGTGTTTAAACGAGTTAGAAAGAGACGGAACGGAACGAGTTACCATTAGCGAAATTTTTGTTTCAGCCTTAACATCAGCTGGTAAATCACTTAAATCAACAGGAGCCAAAAATATAGAGCTTATAGAACTAGGAAGGGAATCAAGAACAGATTTCTGAGCTTTAGAAGGAGAGCCAGTATCAGTTGGAATAGTAACTGTAACTGAGAAACCATGATTAAGAACGAGTCGTTTAGCTAACTCAATGAAAGGTATAAGATGACCCATACCTGGACTTGGTAGCATAATCATATGAGGTTGCTGATTTTTTGAATTTACTTCCATTGCTGTAAAGAGTTTGTTTATATCTTTTGCTCGGAGTTTTAAAGAGAATTGAATCGGAATGAATTGAATTGAACTGATTGAGATGGTGCTGAAAATGAAATGGGTTGATGAGGTTTATATAGAGTGAGTTTCAGAGAGAAAAGTGGGATTTGTCTCTTCTTTTTTTAATTCTTCTGAATGTAGGAAGAAGCTTGGTGGAGAGGAATGTGATGTCAGTATTGACATAATCAAGTTTACATGGCGCTGTATTATGAATGTATTATGAATATTTTAAATCATATTCCACTTTCTGAAAGGAAGAAAAGATCATGTCAGCAATGACATGATATAAAGGACACTATTAGTAGTGTCAATGATGACATGATTAGCAATTGCTACGGCAAGATATTAGTCTCAACAGTTGCATAGTTACCGGCACCATGGGCGGAGCTCGGAATGTAGGAATAGGTAGGTCACAAAAAGAAATTCTTTTGTAGGAAAGGCTTGTAATTGCCGTGGGCGGGCATCAAGCTGGCTTTGCTCCTGATCAGCACATTTTCTAGTAATCATGCCAAAATAAAAAGATAAAATGTCGAATTTGGGATGTGGGTGCAAAATACCGCACACTCATTTGGTATGCGAAATAATCCCTTTAGTAGCAAGCGAACACGAACGCGTACAATATATCCAAGATGATGAACTAGATGAAGTCACCGAGTCACAACAGAAGTGTGAAGAATCACGCGGAAGTAAAGAATCTGTGCGGCAATATTAAAGTCCAAGCGACATTGACGCACTCCAGATCCGAAAATAGGGGCTTTATTAGTTGTCCTCCACTATGTAAACTCCTATAAAAGGAACCAAATGCCTTTGTAGAGAGGGAGATCTTTTTGGTAAGCTGAGATAAGATATTTAGGAGAGAGAAAGTTACTTGCTTCCCAAGTTAGGGTTTCTATTCATATATTTTGTATTTGATCTATCTTTTAATAAAATGATTTAGAGTTCTTCCCATGATGACTTGAATAGGGTTTATAGATTTTGCTTGGGTGTGGTTGTAGGATTTCCTGCAACTACATTTTGGCGCTAGAAATAGCTTGGATGATATACCCTGTTGGTGAAATTCTTTCAAAAATACGCTTAAAACAATTCATCTTTTTTCATCGTCTTATCATTAATCTTTGAGAGTTTTAGAAATTCAGATCTGTGAAGCGAAATCAAAAGTTTTCATCTCAGAAAAATGGTGCGGCAAGCATCTACAGCAGAACACGTGATAGCAACTAGGAGGGGTAGAAGAATCGCAGGAAGAAGAAGAGGTGAAATTGCTGAATCATCAAGAATGGGAGAAAGGAACAATCGAGGAAAGCAAATCCAATCTCAGATCCAACACGTTTAGGAGGAGAATAACGCCAGCAACTATGACAAGGTAAGTGTCCAAACTACAGATACAGATACGGTGGAGGAAAACGAGCAAAGAACTGTGGAGGAAGGACCAGTAGGAGAAAACGAAGACAACATGACAATAGAGGAGCTCCGGCAAAGATTAGTCGAAGAAAGAATGAGAGAAGAAGAAACACGTGCGAACTTAACGCGTTAGAATGATGAGCTAAGAGAAGAGAATAACAGGTTACAAGAGCAGAGGCCACGAATCACATCAAGGACAACACGTGAAAGATCAAGGTCAAGGACAAGAAGGAGCACGTCAAGGCATAGCCGATCTAGCCGCAGGGATACTGGACAAGAGCAGCCTTTAAATAACAACATTGTTGAGAATTTTCATATAGGCGATAATATAGAGGAGCGTGGTAATAATCGCATAGAAAAACAACCAATCGATGATCGATGGCACAACAAGGCGAATATCATCGCATACAAGAAAATCGCAGGGACAATCGACATGAGCAATAGGGCGAACATAATCACATACATTATGATCAGGAAGATGAAACTGATGAAGAGCAGGGGAGGATGATATTACAAGGTAGAGAAATGTTGCGAAATCAACGAGATCGCCAAGAAGAAGATGAAAGGAATAATGACGCACAGATCCATGCAACAAATGAAAGGGAAAGATGAAGGCGAAGAAGAGAAGAGGCAGAAGAACGAGAACTACAAGAGGCAATGTGTCAAAATAGGCACGAAAACAGAGTAAGGCAAGCAAGGTTGAAAAGACCTATGCAACAATATGTAGATCAAGCCATGAATGAAACAGTTTTAAGAGAATTAGCAAAAATAAGAGCGATGATGACAACACGGAGAGATGGAGGAAGAAGGAAATTAGATGAAGCGATAGAAGAAGCAGGAAAAACACCATTCGCAAGGCAGATACAACTCGCAGGAGTACCAACAAAATGCACACTACCTGTATTTACTAATATTTTTGATGGACCTACATGTGCAGTACAGCATATAAAGGCGTACAGCAGATATCTGTTGCAATGGGAGGATAATGATGCAGTCCTATGCAAATATTTTGAGAATTTTGATAAAGTACCCCTCTCTCAGGAACCCAAAAAAAAAATGCCCCCGTTATTTTGAAATTTGTTAAAGTACCCTCACGTTAGTTTTTCCATCTAGTGTTAGTTAAGACTAATTTACTTTACATATTCGCCCTTTACTTATTGCCACATTGATTTTCTACATCATTTTTCAAATTCGTCGAGTCCCGTTCAGGATCATTACACCGCTTTCAGGTTCGTTACATCATTTCCCAAAAAGGGTTCACCATTTCAAATGTTTTGGGGTTTTTGGGTGGAGGAAAATCGACCTTCTACAATATTTTTTAGGTTCGTCGAGCCCGGTTCAGGATCGTGACAACACTTTCAGGTTCGTCGAGCCCGTTTCAGGATCGTTACACCGTTTTCAGGATCGTCGGATCGTTTACCCTCCCCACCAAGGAGATATAGTTCAGGGGTAAATAGGACTTTTAATTGGAAAGATAACTGCCACCTAGCACTTAACTAGATGGAATTTGCCTTTTGAATAAAACGGGGTACTTTAACAAATTTCTAAAAAACGGGGGCACTTTTTTAATGTAATGTGAAAGATAGGGTTACTTTATAAAAAAAGCCCAAATATTTTCCTGCCAGTTTAACAGGGGAAGTTTTACAATGGTTTGAGGGATTGCCAATGGGAACAATCAGATCATTCAATCATCTACAAAGCATATTCTTAGGAGCATACATCAATAACAACATGTTACGACCAGGAATAGAGAAGGTATTCATCTTAAGGATAAGAATCAATGAAAGCTTGCGCAACTTAACCACACGATGGAGGACCATGTGTAGTGAGATGGCATGAAGAGTAGATGAAAGAAATTTCATCCTAGCTTTCGTTAACGCACTTTTTCCAACAGATTTGTTGTATATGCAGATATTCAGGATAAAAGATACCATAAAAATGACAGAGCTGCGCGAGTACCAATAAGAGTATATCGCTCTTGAAGAAAAGCAAAGAGATATGGAATCTTACCCAGTTGCGGTTACAAACGCTAAAGAAGGAAATGCAAGCCTACTTACCAAGACAACAAATGCGGTTGCAAGAACATCCCAAGGAAGTCAAGAAAATGTAGTAATGGAAGATAAGCAAAAGCAAGTAGACATGAGCAGTAGAGATCAGGAAATGTACGAAAGAGAATACAGAGAAAGAAAATACAATAACCATGCAGGTAATAACAAAATCCAAAGACTTGATAATCAAAGAGACGGTTATGGAGGACAAAAGTGATACTATAATCAAGGCCCCGGAGGAAATAGAACAGTTTGGGAAGAAATAAAAATGCCGCATTTAAATACCGCAATAGAAAAAATATGGGAGGTGGTAATCTTAATGGAGGAAATACCGGCACCACCAAATCTGGGACAAGAACCACCATCAGGAAAAAGAAGCAGAGAGTTTTTTGCTTATCACCGCTTTCATGGTCATAACACCAATAACTGTCGAAATGTGCAAAAAATTATACTAAGAATGATCGATCAAGGGAAATTAAACCACTTCCTAGTCGCACAACAATAGAATCTACCACCACCAGCAGAAGGGCAGGCACTAGGAATGGAAAAACGAAAGAAAACATATTTGATTGAAGTAGGAGCGAACGCAAAGAACTTATACTGCAACTCAATAATACACTCATTCAGAAGCATAGAGGACTTCCACGACAATGTATTAAGTCGAGTTCATGCAATAGATGATGATGGAAAAGAGATATTCAACTTGGAAAATGTATCACCACTTCAAGATTGGCAGAAGCAATCTATCTACTTCAGTGCAGAAGAAGTACCAGGGGGTGGAGAATTGCATGAAAACCCATTAGTTGTCCAACTGGGGATTATCCCAAAAACAAGGACTGAAGAAGAAGAAGATAATGATGCGGGCGCATGGGCAATAAACAGGATATTGATAGACCCCGGCAGCTCAGTTGACATATTATTTTATCATGCTTATAAGACTATGGGCGGCAGAGATGACGACCTCATCCCTTCGACTTACAAGATTTATGGTTTCAATGGATCAGCCAATAAGCCGAATGGAGAAATAACAATGCGAATCCCTCTCAAGAACATAACCACGGAAGTAGTATTCTGCATGGTTGATGTGGAGTCTCCATACAATGCCTTGATAGGCAGACCATGGCTACACAACATTATGGGAGTGGATTCAACCTTTCATCAATGTATTAAATTTCCATTACCTCAAGGCATTGGAGTAATAAGAGGAGACACCAGCGAGGCAAAAACCTGTAATGAAATTGATGTCGACAAAAGTGAAGGACGTGAAAATAAGAGAAGAAATTGGAAAAAGGAGATACAAGAGGGCAAGAGAAGTGAAAGATTAATGGTTGATGTTGTGAACAAGGGCGTAGAAATGAACAAGATTTCTACTAAGTTGACAACCTCGGCAATAGAAGATGACCATAACTAGTGTGTCAAAAAGGACGAATTCCAGATAGGAGAGCTAGTATTGAGACAAACACCGCCCTGCTAGAAAAATAGAAATGGAAAATTGAAGAATGCATGGGATGGACCATACATCGTTAAGAAAGTTATTGGAAATGGAATATACGAGTTGATGGATGATAAAGGAAAAATGAGGGAGGAAAACTTAACCAACCTTAGAACCAAGCATATTTGAAGAAGTATGGTCCATGTGGCAGTCATAATATAATAGAAGAAATAGTCCGTATGCGAACCTAATGAAGCACAAAGGTTGAAGAAAGCAAACAAGTCATCTCAGATATGGGATATTTATAACAAGTAGTTATTATGTAGGCGAATATATGAAGAAAGAAGACATCAGAATTGTACGAATCAAGCGTATGAATGAAAATGAAAAAAAAAATAATTCTTCTTCATATATTAAACATTTCATAAAAGATACAAGTAGAAGAAAAAGGCAAAAATAAGACCTTATAATAAGACCTTAATCAAAGGAAATAAAAATCAAAACCTCTAACTAGGGAGGCTAGGCATCTAATTGTGGCGCGCACCCTAGTTCGCATAACAGCGAGAGGCAACAATAAGACCTAAAGCGTCATAATTGGGGAAAACCTAGAATGCATGGCTCAAGTGAAAGCTACACCGACACTGGAACCTGCGTCATCGAGATTTGGGGCGAAACGAAAGCCTATCCATCATAGGATCCTTAGTCGAAAGACTAAGGTACTAAGCTCTCTCCTAAGGAGTGTAGAAACTCGATCAGGGCGTCGCGGTACACGGTTGAGTTAAGAGTGCCTGATAGACGCATTTATGTGTCTATATTCATCTCTATTGTGTATATTGTTAGTACTCATTTTTGTACTTATTTTGGTATTTTATCTCTTTGTAGGTGTTTTTGGAGAAATAAGCTTTTGCGGCGAAATTGGCTCGAAAATTTGATAAATGCAACCCAAGGGACGAGTGTTATGCGGACTCCAGCAACGGATAAGGGGCGACCATTGGATAAGGGGTAACCTTTCCCATTCACGTTCAAATTCTGTTTTTGGCGGGACACCAAAATCAAAACATTAAGCATGTTTCTGGCAGTTTTGGTGGTTGCAATTTGGAGGAGTTTGAAGACGATTAAACCTCTGATTTTCATAGGATAGACTCCTTATGGGTCTAGGAATCTAATATTGGTGTTGAACTGGATTAAACTGGGCTCAATCGACGGATTTTTATCACAACAGCAAAAAAAAGGAAAGTCACGTGTGTGACCTGTTTTAGGAAATTTTATAGAGATTAAAGTGTTATAAACCTTCCCAAAGATTTGTATCTATCTAAGGAAGAGTTTAGAATCAAAAGGAAATCTCAGAAACGCGTAGAAATTCAAAAACAAGAAATTGCCGCAACTTGGCCGTGAAGAGAAAGGAAGAGATTTTGGAGAGATTTAATCGGTCTTTTTGATATAAATAGATTGGTTGAGTCATATAGAAGGGGTGTCGAGAGTTTGGGGACTTTAGGAGGGCTGAGGAGTGAGAAATCAAGACGAACAGCAAGCTTCCTGCTGCTGTTTGCTGCTGCTGCTGAAGAATAAGGAGACGAAGAACATTGACCCACAGAGAACAGTCGCAAAGAAGTATCGTTCTTCAACAGCAGACCACAGTTATCGTTTATAAACAACACCTGATTGTAACGGTGACTTCTGTAACGACCATTAAGTGTTGCAGATTCGCTGAATTATTATTTCTCTTCAATAAAAACACCTTTTGAGCCATGTTTCTATCTTATGAGTGTGTTTTTGATATGAGGAGCTAAACCCCAACACTGGGATGATGGAAGAAGCCCTATTTCACGCATGTGGTAATTCTAATAATTCTTTTATGACTATTTGCATTGATTTTTAATTGATTTATGATTTTTATTGAATGGGTGTGATATTGGTTGATGATGTATGCTTGGTCAATGTATTTTTGATACATCATGCTTTTGATTTACAGTCATTGCTTTTCAAAAATCTACTTTTGGCGAAGAATAAGAGTCCATATTTTTAATATTTGAGCTATAATTGATTGGAATTATTATTTGAATCACATGAATGGAATTTGGTGGAATCCTGAGTCTCAGTGCTTTTTATAATCTTGACCAAAACATTATTTTTTTCTAGTTTTCTAAATTAAGTCTGAAAATTATTCTTCACAAGTCCGAGTTGAACGAATCTTATTACCACTTTAAAACTACATCAGTGCCTGGGGCGTCTGGAGCGTACCTGGTCATTCTTGACAAGTACTGACTATGATACACTCGGCCCTCAAGAAATCCCACTAGGGTGTGATCCCGAACGAGATCACGAAAACAGCTGATTGTTGGCATAACCGGATGGGAAGAGCCCAACCTAACCCGTTAGGGGTAAGCTTCCTTGAAGGGGAAGTCAGGGGGAATATAAGGGCGGCACCCTCCATTAGGGAGCTGAATTGTGTCAAAAGACGTCAATATCATGGGGCTATGACTCAAAGGAGAGTATAGGCCTGTCGTATTGGCGCGTCAATATATCCTGCAGAGGCAATTATATGAAAGATGATAAGGCGAAATCAATGGGTCATTGCATGAAAGTGTGAAGACCGCCTGCGATTTCGCCGCCCAAACACAAATAATACCTTGGGGCAAGGATAACCTCTACTTAGGGAGGCTCAATAAGACCTCATGAGAAACACAAACAAACCTATAAAAATGTAACTAACATTATTTTGCAGGAAAGAAGCTCAAAGAATAGAGTGTGCAACATCAGAGAAAAATGTATACTACAAAAAAAGTAAAGTTAATACACATATATAAAATAAAAAGAAATAGAAAAATGAATAGACGCGAAAATAACAGTGCAAGAAATAGCTGAGGCAGAAAACCAAAATATATCAAGAGGTAGAGTAATGGAGAAGATATTCAGGTATGATACTAAACTAATACTATTGTTAACATGAAGATACCTGCGAACATTAACGCAGAAATGCACAACCCAATCATATTGTGACGGCTAACAGAGGCAAGAATGGGAATACAAACATAGAAAAGAATGTTATCCGCCTCAATATGATAGACTTACGCATATGTTATACATTATTATCATTGGAAAGGCGCTTTGCTCTCGACTAATGACGAATTGCAGGATTAAAAACGCAAGAGTAAAGGTAGAAAAAGAATATACATTGAAGAAAAAATTCCAAAAGCATGGGAACGACCAATGTACAAAAGGTGAAGAAGGAGAACATAATACAAAGAGCAGATAAGGACTTTACAAGCAGGAAAAAGAAGGAAAAGCGAAAAGGATGTTCAGAAAGCGCGGTTATTTCCCACCCAAATCACCTTCAACATCTTAAGAAGAGTGCTCTCCTGATTCTTCCTCAGCCTCCAAGCTACCATCCTCTTTGTCAGT